>OMKZ01002267.1:3360-15271 GCA_900302535.1 Neoniphon sammara | reverse complement strand
CAGACATTTGTCAACATATTAGAGGGTGTCAACAACTCACCAGCCCACCCACCTTAATTCACTGCCACCTTCATCTGTCCACCTTTATGAACCCAAGAATTACAGGGGGGGGGGGGCAAATTAGCATATGTGGTAATGATGGAATTTATGTGCTTTTGTCCACTTTGAATCATTCTTACAAATAGCTCATTAGGTAATGTCTAATTTTTAATGCATCATATTTTACCTTGTATACTTGTAAAGATCAGTAAAAGTGAATGCCGGTGCTTTTGAGTGCAAAACATTTACTGGTAAATGCTGTCTGCCACATGGGTGAAGCATGTCCTCCAGTAACAGAGATCTGCTCAGCTCAGAGGTGTACTGTGTGACGAGTTGGACCCATCCCAAGCTCTTATCCCCACTTTGAGAGTTAAAGCTGGGTGGCTCAGACACAATAAGCTCTCTAGTTAGAGAGGGCCTGCGATGGCTTTTGTTTCACTTAATTGTGAATTGATGTTCAACTGTGCACACATATGCTCTTCTCTCGTCTGAAGAGTTTCGGTATATCCTTTTGGATGCTTTTAAACCCGGAGCCACACGAAGGGAATATTTCACAGAAGCCCTCGCTTAATTTGTGGTCATGGTTGCCAGATATGGAGAGAGACATTCTATCTCCCAAGAGAGGGGTGGATATCCTTCTCTAGATGGGGTGGGGGCGGGTATTTTTGGAGCATCTCATGGCTATTACAGGAGACCTGGGGAGGGAATGTGTGTGTGTGTGTGTGTGTGTGTGTGTGTGTGTGTGTGGAGGAGGGGAAGTGCTGGGGAGAGGCTATGGTCGGGATTCCACAGCTGGCTCATGTCACTCCTTGACCCGATCCCCCATGTATCCCCCACAAAATAAAAAGTCTAGACTGCGCTCCACGTCTCGCCGCTTCACAGAAACAGACAAAAAAGGCGTGCGGGGAGATAGACAAGATAAACGAAGCCGTAACTTTCTCTTTCCCTCCAGGACTCAGTTCAAGAGGCTCTCTGTAGACTTTTTAGACTTTGCTCTTCATGGCAAGACAGGGTGTCTATTAAGCCCATTAATAAGTAAAGCAAGGCAATAGCGCCACCAAAGAAATAGATATCACACTATTACTTATTTAACCGCCCAGCTGAATTATTTATTGTTTATTCCAAATGATCTTTTTTCGAGTCTACACTTTCAGCTTGGGTATCCCATGTGAGCGCTACCAGCGGCAGATGATGTGGATAGCCAAGTTCAACTTGGATGAGTTTATAAAGGGGGAATGCATGGTTGCTTGTGCAAAACTACTGCAGGGGGGATGGGGGACAGACCCTTGATGATCGTGTTACTGACATCAAAGAATAAGTACACCAAAGTCAACAGCCAAGCAGCATTAAACACCCACTGAAAGACAGATACACACACACACACGTACCCTCTCGCTTCCTCTCTCACACTCATTTAGTGTCTATATGTCTTCCTCGCTCTGTTCCTGAAACACTCAGGGTCCGCAGAGAGAGATAAATTACGGGCCTAGTGGCTTTTTGAAGTCTGCGCGGCATCAACACCAATAAACGCCAAGCATGGCCCGCCTCCCCGCTCCTAAATTAAGTAATTATTACCTCTGGCGTGACTTGGCCATGCGGACCATAGCAACACCCGGCCTGGGCAGGGCTGAAGGCCTGGGGTCGGCAATGAAGAGAGGCACCAGGAACAAGCTGAGCATATGTCCTCTAATGAAATAAAGACCTCGGCTATATCCAAGCTGAATGATTTACGCTGCTGCAGTGACCCCTGAGGATTCACGAGTCAGAGCGTCTGCCTGGCTTCTCCGCTGCCTGGCACACACCTATCCTCATGGATACTGATCACTCAAGAATTTAGTGGTTTGTTGTGATTTTTAAATTCCCATACTTTCACATAATGGCACACAGTTCAAATAAACCATCATTTTAAAAATATTTCCCCCATGTTTATAATTGAAAGCGTACAATTATAGGTCTTTTCGTTATGCTTTGAGTTGATGTCTGGGTCAGTTATGCAAGAAGGGTTTCTGTAGAAGTATAAACTAATAACAGTAGCTGGCCCTTTTATCAAATTAAATACCACACTACCTGGGCCAAGTATAAGAAAAAAAAAATCTGAAAGCTTAAAACAAAAAGGTGGAGCAGTGCCAAAGAACATTGGAGAGAGGAGAGTGAAGTTGAGGGAGAGCAGGCAGCTCATTCTCTCAGAGCACCCTTTAAAGTAGTGCCAGGGCCCTTTCTGGTGCCATTGCACTGCATCTGCCTCTAGGGAGGGAAGAGGTGCCGAACCCATAGCTCCTCTCCTCTCCTCTCCTCTCCTCCTCTGCTCCTGTTGCCCGACACAGGCCTGTCTGGCTGCTGCGGCAGGGAGATTGTATAACCTAAGTGTGTAAAACAGTCTTTTACGGCATTGTAAAGATTTACTATTGGAGTAAATAACGGTGGGAGAACAGGGCTTTTAAAAAGAGCCCAATCAATATGTCAGAGGAGGCTGCAGCAGAGGACAGGGCTGTGTCTGATGCCACACACAGGTGGACCGAGCAGATCAGTGAGCAGTACACCGAGGAATACCGGGAGGAAGTCTGTTAACGTCCTAGCTTAGCAGAAAACTGCCTTACAAAACTCAACCTGACCAACGATTCTGCTGTTTTGATGAAGGAAACGTCGACTTTCCCTCCAACTCCTCTTTTTTTCCACTTCAGGCTGCAGCGGTTTTTCCCTCATTATTCTGCAGTTTCATTGTAATGAAGGCAGAGTTTAAGATTTAAAGGTTAAGTTTTATTACATTGCAGAGTTATTAAAAATCAGAAGACAACTCCAACTTTGTGTGGTGTAATATCTGACATTGTCAAACATGAGTAACATTCATGTGTACACACACAAATACACACACATACACACCCCTACAAGCGGCAATAAATTAAACATTCTAGTTCCCCTGTAGGAAAGCTCTCTCACGTGCACGAGCACATGCACGCCGCTGCACAGAAATGCAGACATGCAATAAATTTCAAACCCTGTCAAAGCAGCGTTCGCGCATGCACTCACACACATCACACACACACATACGCAGTCGCTATACACACTCACACGTTCACACAGAGACACCCTGGCCTCATGAGCAATAAATCGCAGAGCCCATCTAACAAGTTCATTTCCGGAGGCCAGAGAGGATGGGTCCTCTGACTTTGGAGTCAGCAGCCTTGTGAGGATCAATGGCAGGAGACGGAGAGCGAGGGGCAGGGAATCGAGCTGAGATACAAAAATCAATCAGCAATTTAATCGCTTTGGGAGGGGAAGACAGAAAAAAGGAGGACAGGGGAGAATTCCAACGCTTTCTTACTTAAAAAAGCAGCACTTTGATTTAACCCTTTGACATACAGTATGCATCTCTCGGTTTTATTGAAGCGCTACTCTATGACAGGAGAGGCGCCAATGAGAGCGGATCTATTTTCATACCAGAGATCACACATGTTCTGTTTCTCTCCTTCGTCAAAGAACGACAGAATAAAGACTGAGATAATGTGTCGGAGAAGGAGTCACTTTCCACCACAAAAAATATGTTTTAAAAGATCCTGCATTTTACTTCTTTTGGTGAGTTTTTTGGTGTATGTGTTTGTTGAGGTATACATCATCTATTCTGAATGATCTCAAAGTGTCTGTGTCTTCCCCTAAACACACAGATGTATAAATTCCTCATTCCTCAGAGAGGGGTCTAGCTGGAGCTGGGAGGTCAAAGGTGAGCTGTTTGGGAGGAGCTCTGGGACACCACGCTGTAGATGGTGAAAGTGCTTGATGGGGGGAAAAAAATCTGTCGAGGAAGTGGTTGATTTGGGGCTGGGTGTTGAGGAGGAACTCATTTAGGTCAATGTCCGAGGCTTGGAATTGACACTATTGAACCGGCAAGCCTTAGTCTAATAAAATGAGTGACAGCCTCTGGCCGCGGAATCGAAGATATGGATCCTCTGAGAGGGGAAAAAAAGCAAGCTAGAAAAAGGAAAACATAGAGCCGCTCCTCAAATCAGCTCCGCTAGAGGAAGAGACTTAATAGAAAGGGAGGAAGTTAATTGAAAATGCTCTTTCTGGGAGCGCTTGAGCATTTATGCATGTTTGAGTATGTGTCTGTGCAAACTTACATACTTGAATCTGTATGCATGTGTGTGCATTTTTGTTTTTGTTAGAATAAGTGTGTGTACACATCATATACTATGGGCTTGTCACAGTCAGCACAAGTTTAAGTTGTGTGTGTATAGCTGCTCCAAATGTTAAGGGTGTGTGTATTTGTTGACATATATGCGTGCATGCTGAAGTTACTGATTGTATGTACTGTTTGTGTATGCGTGTGCCTGTGTATATGTATCTGCGTGCATTTGTGTATATGTATGTATACGTGTGTGTGTATGAGTGTGCATGTGTGTGTGTCAGATTGGTGGGGCGTAACAGTCTGATTCCTCCAGAACTCAGGCATTGCTGAAACTTAGCAACAGGAGCCAGGGGCCTCCCTCCCTAGAGAGGCTGGCTGCCGAGACACATTCATTACCAGCCCAGAATCTTGGGCTGGATTAAAAATTCATGCTGTTTACAACAACAAAAGGCCCCCCGTTAAAGAATATGAGCCCTTCTGAACAATGGCTCCACCAAACCGTGAGCAGATCGCTGACATCTCAAAGGAGACCGGCGGGTGTGTATGAGTGTGTGTCTGAATGCGTGTGTGTGTACGTGCACACGTAGCTTCTAACAGCTTGTGTTGTGCATTCTCAGTGTATGCACACACCCTCATAGGCAATAGTGATATAAATAATGATACTGTTTACTGCAGCAGGGAGTGAAAACAGCCTAAGGGCACTTGAATAAGGACACAATTCCCTCAAAGTCTTGCGCCTTGTCATGCTGTTTACACTCATAATAAAGGAGTATGTATTCTCAACATGCTGCACGTGTGTCTGTAGGTGCCAGTGCGCTTTTTGTAGGTACGTGTTGGATTTTGTGCCGACTGTGCCGAGTGTGTGACCCTGTCTTTGCTCGGCTCACTGACAAATGCCTGTGCGCTGTGCTGTCGGTTGATTTGTTGGCAAAGGGACTGCGCTTATGAGCTCTATTCAGTGTTAATTAGCACACTCCACAGCGATCATTATATCAGGTTCCTGTGGTGACGTCTGATTGCATTGTCCCTGTGGGGGGGTGAAGCTTTAGCGATGGGGGAGCACCACACACATACAGTACACACACAAATATCCCTCACAAGACCACACACGCAAGCGCCCGCGCACGCACCCTTAACCGCGGATGCGTACAAGTACATGCATATAAAAACACCTTGTCCCGCCTGAATGCACCCACAAATACAATGTCAAGACACACAGATATGAAATACACATGCGTATAAAAGAGAAGAGCACGGCCGAGCGCTCCCACGCACAGCTAACCCCCGTTCAATTAATGCCACACAGAACAGGTGCAAGGTCAAACTGCTACGCCAATAATAGATGCTCCTCATCATTCTCAGAAATAGTTCTCTCATAGCCACTAAATGTTTCAGTAAGGCTGTGTGCTGTTTGTATTACTGTGACGTGGATGGGGTTAGAGGGCATGTGTGCACAGGTCAGAGAGATCCCCCCCTGTGTGTGCCCAGCCCCGACCTTTGACCTCTCCTCTCCATCAGAAACCAGCGGAGGGACTTACAGCACATTGTTGTACTACTTTGCCTTGCTAGGATGCTGTTTGCTGTTATTTCTGCCTGGCTTCAAAAGTTAACATGTCAAAATGAACCACAGCGCCAGCATAGACCCGGAGTTTTACTTTTTTTTCCCCCTCATTATCCAGAAAGTGTAGTCTGTGAATGTCACTATTTAAAAAGTCCCACATGGAGGTGTAATGCTCTGGCTTTCCACTGGGACTAGAGTTCACAGAGTTGATAAGATGGTGTAATTTCAGCAGAACACAGTGTCCTGACCAATCATGGCTATCTCTGAGGGATCGCTGGCTCATAAGCGCAGTGACATTGCATAGTGAGGAGGACTGGGGTGATTGTCAACCCCCCAACCGCCCTCAATGGCGCCTGATGCGGGGCACCTGTTTCCCTCTGTGGGCTGCTCTCCTGGGGGCCTGGTTCAAGTTTCAGCATGTCTGTCCCAGAGTTCACCAACTGCCATCTCCCAGCTCTGGCATCCCACCGATGGACTGACTGACTGACAGGACGCTAGCTTTGACTGTCATGTGCTCTACAGCACTGAGCCTCTCTCATCATGAGGCTGTCATCATGGTGGCACTTCCACTGCAATAGAGGTCTGTTTTGTGTGTATGAGTGTGTGTGTGTGTGTGTGTGTGTGTGTGCGTGTGCGTGTATGCATGTATGTGTCTAGTATAATAATATACAGCCTACATGTATAGGCTGTATATTTGGCACCAATTTGGTGTTTATTTCTTACACTCCATCTGGCAGTATGCTATATTTCAAGGGGCTAAATTTTCCCATGAGGAATAGATTCTGACACTGACACTGTAACCAGTGTGGTATGCTGATAGCAATAATACTGATATCTTGCTATGTTAGTGATATGAGAGCTACTGTAGTTCATCTATAAATTTTATTCGGTGCAAATGTTTAGTTTAAAGATTTAATATAAAACTTACAATTTTTTTAATAATGTTTCTTACTAAAGCAATATCATACGAGAAGGAGTGCTGTTATACTGTCTATCAGCACGGCTGTGATTTGGTCGTAGGCACATGGCCACAGGCCGAGTGCCGAAGTGCTGACCTCGAGTGTGATATTGCTTTTATACAATAGTTGTACCAACAACATCATTTCTCAAATAACGGTAATAACAGACAACAGATTATGATTTGTTTAAACATTCATTCCACTCCGCCAGCACAAATAGGTCCATCAGATTTAAAGCATCTGAACTGTTGCTAAGCGACACAATTTCCCGACCGCAAGCTAGCTTGCTACTTTGTATAGGTCTACACATTAGTGCAGGCTATAGCTAGCAGGTCTGAACACATCTGGAAGTTTGCACAGCAGACTCCAGGCTATTTCTTCCTCCCTGTCGTCCTCCTCTGAGAACGCTGTCACGGTATGAAGTTTGTTGCAATGTAGATCACGGATGTTAATGTAGGTTATTACATAACACTTGTAGAGCACAGTAATACTGTTAAACATCAGAGTGTTGTTATACTGTCTATCAGTATGGAGTACCTCTTGACCAATCAAATCGCTCGACCGGATCTAACTGTTGTATAAAAATCAGTGGTTCTTGGGGAAAGGTGACAATGTGACAAGGAAAAAGTTTAACTTGTTAAGATTGTGTTTTGATTTTATATTAAAACAACAACAACAACAACAACAATGATAATAACTAAAACAAAATCCACTCAAATTAAATAAATAAATTAACAAACAAACTTAGGATGTGATCATGTGAACACTAACTTTCTCTACATCCATTATGGGAACAAGCCATTACAGTATCTGAGGTTCATTATTCATCTCTAATATATCTATAATCCACTGGATAAATTTGTTCACCACTTGTCCCATCACAAGTCAATCAAAGACTCTCCTAAAAAGTACCATCTCTCATTTTGTTTTCAAATCATGAATATGTAACAGTACTACTTCATTCCCATCATGCTGTTGTTTTACTTGCTCTTTGTGTGGTAGTTAATATTAAGCTTATTTCTAATTTCTAAAACCAATAATTAGGTTTGCCTTGGGTTGCTGTGCCTCATGAAAGTGTATTCCAGCCTTAAAGAGGCTGAGACCCATTGTTTTAAATTACCTCATCTGAACATGTGAATTCATGTGGCTTACCAGGAATGAGTCCCTTTCAGACATGGGCCTCAGGCAAAAGCAAAGAATTCATTTAAGTCCTTGAATTGTGCTACATAAGGAAAGACTTAATTGAAGCACCAGGGTTGGTGATAAATGAGACAAAAGAGTGTAACGCAGTACAAATTCATTTTACAAAGTAGTGTGTGTTTGTGCTAATCCAATTTATGGTTGAAGAGTGGCCTGAAGAGCATGTTTAGCTAAGCTTGTCTGTTGCCAGTCTTGGCCATCCATTGCAGTCTTCTGGGTGGAGAGCCTCCACCATGCAGTGTGGATATGGCTCTCCTCTCACCAGGTGTGAGATTGAAGCCTCACCAGGCAGCAGCTATAACAACTCTCATTCAGCAACTTGCAGTCTTCAAGAGGCACTGGAGAGGCACTTGATAGCAGTGAATAAAATCAGAGGTATACGATCCTCATGCTAAACAGGTAAATGGAAAATAACAAGCTGGCCTCATTGCCACCTGGAAAAGCACAAGTGGCTTTTGTATTTCTGAATGAAACTGAAATCACTCCATGAATGCCCTCCTCAGATGCCTCCCTGTGGGATCGAAATGCCAACTATCTCTCCATTCCACCCCTCATTGCTCTCAGCCCTTCACTATTGCTCCCTAAACACAAGGCCCTAACTTACACAACTTGTAAGAGAGAGAGAGAGATAAAGAGAGAGAGAGAGAGAGGGAGAGAGAGAGAGGGAGCACAATTTTACACTTGCACGCACACAAACAAATAAGACAATATTGATTGGCGCCACGGCTGCATTCACGCTGATGCTCCTCTCAATAGATCAGTCACGCTCCTGCAGCTTGCCCTGCTGCAGCCCTGCAGTTTAACACCGCTGGCCTGCTGCAAAGGACACTTTCAATCCACCTGACACCTAAATAGCCCCACTCACCACACATACGTGCACACTCCGCTCCTTAGAGCATGAATACTCCTCCACCGCTCCCATGATTTCTAAGTGTGATTGTTAATCCAAAATGATAGTAATACTAGTGCTAATACCAATCCTACAATAACAAGCTTGACAGTCAAAACTATCGCCTAAAAGGAAGCTTGTAGGGATTCAGTGTCTTGGGCAGCTGAGAAGACAAAACATTGTTTTGTGTATAGTGCAAATTAGTTAAGACTTCTATCTTATTATCAGTACAGTGGTGCCCCACTGTTCCTTACAAGAGGTGTTATTCAATTTGCTGCAAATCTGTTTGTATTGTCAAATTTAGGGCACAAGAAATAAACTCCCCGTCAGAAAGCCTTGATAGTCACACCTACTTGAAATCCAATGACACATTTTCAATCTGAATGTGTGGGAGTTGGAGTTGCCACAATCCCTCTTCACACTGCCACCAGCCCACAGATTGGCTGACACCTCTGAGGGAGTGAAAGCTGAATCATAATGTGACTCTATCTGGTGCAAAGGGTTCGGGAACATCCTTTGTCTGCCTGTCCTGAGGGTACAGTTAGTCGATTTGGAAAATGTCAACCGGAAATGACGTTTCACACCGCGCACGCCGCTTGTTTCACGCGTGCTTTTGCAAATTTGCGGCGATATGCTCACACGCTTTTGAGAGACACGCGTACATGCGTGTAAACACATGTGCGTGAAACAAGCAGGGAAAGAGGTGACACGCATTTTCTGTTTGACCTTTCGCAGATCGAATTTCCCGTGGTACCGCTGTTGTCGGTGCATCTTGTGCCCATACTGACTGTTTCTTCCCCATAAAAAAAACTTGTAGCCTGATGAAAATATCCAATTCCTAATTTTTGAAATATTTTTCTTTGCTGCTGACCTGTCATACTGTACATCCCCCACCTCTCAGGCCCCGTCTCTCCCTCCCACCTGTGCAGTCCTGAGAGAAGTTGTCTGCGGCTGCATCTGTTGCCTGCGTGACTCGTCTGCGGATTAATGACCTCATTAAAGAGGCTAGGGCCCCTGTCTGGGGCTGGTCTTACACACACACACACACACACACACACACACACACACATGCACACACACACACAAACCACAGCGTGTATGTTTCTTTGAGACATAAGTGCATATACAGTGCTTGCATGCTCTTTTGCACATAGGCAGGCATGCACACACACATTTAACTTGAAAATAAAGTTACACATTTATTCTGAGAAACACTTATGCACACACACACAAATAAGTGTATAAAATCTATGCTAATCTCCCACCAAAGTGGGCAGCAGTAACCGTGTAAGAGAAGAACGTGGCTATCCAATGCAGGATTATGATTCCTCTTCAGCAGGACGTGAGCCTAATGATTTATTATTCAGGAGCTATAGATCACATCAATCACCACTTGTCCCTCTCCTCTTCGTCAACTGACAAGATGATGTAGGGTGCAGAATATTGATGTGATTGGATGACCACAAACTATTTAAGACTGGAAGAGAAGGGGTGTTGCTGTGTATATAAAAAGAGAGAACTGCTGCTTTTATAGTTCTGTGTAGTCATGGGAAAAAGTAAGTGAGGGTGAATACTCTGCTAGTAACACTTTTTCTAGTTTATTTGTTTAAGACTTTTTTTCTTCTTGCACCTGTGTATGGTATACAAGACAGTTGTTCTCTTGCCCCTAGCTGCACAGAGCAAGCTGCTCTTCTCCCCTGTGATTCTGTGCAAACACAAGAGCACACATGCAAACACCCACATGCATGCACTGACATATGTGTATCCTCACCTGCAAGCAAACACACACACACCAGCGGAGCGTCCTGTCAGTGGAGGAGTGTTGTTCTGACTGCTGCATGCCACCTGCACTGTAACACTAAGGTGTTTACAGGAAACACCATCCCAGTCGCTCTTGTGTTTGCCTGTTCTGGCCCCGCGGGGATAGAGGCCACCTCACTACCGCGCAGCCCTGTATGTGCCTGCTCATGTAGGACATGCCCCGTACATGCACACACACAGCCAACATCTCATGCCTGAGTGAGTCTGCTGGCGGGCCCTGGGCTGAGAAGGGGTGCTGAGTGCAGCCTGCACCGGCAGGAAAGGGTTAAGGTGCCACATTCCTGAGTTTAGAGGCTGTAACTAATATTGGAGTTTATTAGCGGAGGAGTCGGAGGCTGAATGTACTGTAGCCGAGGCGTTCGCATCTGGAGGAGTCAATGTCTGGCTGCTTTTCTGACAAAAGCACACACACACACACACACATACACACAGCACATGCCCCCCTCCACACACACACACGCACAAAAATTTGCACAGATACAATAACAGACGCACCTGCATGCACTCTCTTGTTACTGCTTACTGGCGTTTAGCTGACTGCCACCACTCTATTTTTATCCCTGGGGTTAGCGGTAAGGCATCATTACTTTTACTTTGTGTAGTCTCCTGTTTCAGTGATATGTAACAGAAATTTGTCAGTATCATATTCACGACGGGGTTAATTGTGTTTGTATGCTTTTTGTACTTCACGTTCACCCTTTTGAACCTCGCTATTTTTTTCCTTCCCTGCGAGTTCTGTCGTTGTACGGTAAACACCACAACACACGACGACAAAGTCTTATAAAGAGTGAGAGTCACGTGATACACAGAGTTGAAGGTGAGTGGTAAAAATAGCTTTCGTCGGCTGTTGTTTGTCTAATGTGCTTCAGTTCACCTGCACTCTGAATCATACTGAGAAATATACATACGTGAACTTATGAGAAATGTTTTCAACAAAGTGTACTATTTAATAATAATCATGACAACATCCACATTTCAGCATTCGGCAGAAGTGCCAAATGCTGAAATTTAAATAATGGTTTAATGAATTGAAAACTACATACCCATTAAAGGAGGCACCTGACATTGCCTAATATTTCGAAATTCAGCTTACTATATCATCAACAATGTTGCTATTTTTTGAGGAAATGTTTTAACATGTTTTAGGAAATGTATTAAGATAAATAGTAACCAATAGGTTTTTTATTTATTGTCAGCAATGTCTTGCAGGGCAGATTCTACCTAACTGTGAGTTCAAAAATTCCTCCTGATTACTGTTGAATATCATCACTTTTTAATGCTCATCAAATCCCAGTTAAATCGTGTTAAAATATTGTAGT
>OMKZ01002266.1:31032-42789 GCA_900302535.1 Neoniphon sammara | reverse complement strand
AGAACAACCAGAACATAGTCTCTTCCCACTAACACACCTAGATACACACACACACGCACACACACACACACACACACACACACACACACACACACACACACAGGGATAAATGGACATATATTTGTTTGCTTACAGACCTTTTCTCAGCAGCCATTTCAGCATGAAATAGTAGGGCAAGCACAGGTGTTACTAATGAAATTAATGAAGGTTCCATTTCATTAATGTCTAACAGAGTTAGGGTCTTGTTATTGTTCATGCTGGCCCACTGGAAAGACTCTGATACACTTAAGTGGAACAGAACCTTCATTAATGTCATTAGTAACACCTGTGCTTTCCCTACTATTTCATGCCAAAATGGCTGCTGTGAAAAAAGTCTATACTAGTCATGATTTGCCACATTTACATTCATGCAAACAGTGCAGCTTAATTTACCATGTAGTTTTAGGTGTGCCTGTGAGTGTGTGTGGTTGTGTGTGTGTGTGTGTGTGCACGTGTACACCATACCGGCTAGGGGAGGAAGGCTGAGGTGCTGATGAGGAGGATTGCTGTGATCCTATGACAGTGTCGTGAGATCCAGACCTGTGGTCACAAACGCAGACAAAGCAAAGGGGATATTTGCTGTTCCTGAAGAGCCAGGGCATTTAACTCAATAAAAGACACGAGAAACAAATCAGACATACACTAAACATCAGTGCTCACCTTTTAACAGAACTGGACTGAGTTAGCTGAGAGTTGCGGTCCAGAGAGGCCGTCTTCCACAGCTCGTGTTTTTTTGCGGGCTCACCATCACATGATGAATCTATAGAAAGAAAATCAACCTTTACCACAGTAACACCGGACCTGCAGGAACACGTGGCTCTGAAAGTAACAATAAATTATTTAACTGAGAGTGAGTGCACATCTCATGCAATATATGTCCATCTGTGTATTTGTACGTGCATCTCACCCAAAAAGAAATGCAGCTTAGAGGCATGCTGATCCTCGATCCCTGTGGAGACTTTCTGGCCGTTCTGCTGTGTGGGAACATTTATTCCGTCTGTCTTCAGGTTCTGTTCGGATAGCGAGGTCGTGTCTGTCTGTTTGGACAAGCCAGAGGGACTGAGGGGTGTTGCAGTCTCCTCCAGAATCCGTCTCTCCTGGAGGACACGCAGAGGACAGAATGAGACACAAGCACAGAGATATCACAGACGCAGTACACACACGACAACAAAGACATAACACACACCCACAAATCTCGTTGAGTGAACCAGTGAATAATGTGTTTTGTTTTCAAGGCTGTATCTGTGTACCTCTTCATTGTGTCTCCTCTCCTCCTCCTCCACTTCTTTCTGTGCTCTTTCCCACTCCTCCTTCAGCTTCTCTTGCTCTTTCTGGTATTGTTCCTACAGAGACAAATATGTTAAATATTCCCGCAGACACAGACACACACACACACACACGCACAGGCACACACACACATACACACAGACTGATATCCAACAGACAGCCTGTGTCCTCTCTTTTGATTAAAGTCACAATAAAATGTCATCTTCCTTATTTGATGTTTTTGTTGATACAGGACATTTGTAAAAAAAGCATGAAAAGAGGGATCAATCAAAGTGTAAACTAATGAAATATCAGGGAGAAAAGGAAATTTTATTAAATGGTGCAGGACTGTTCAAAAATCTGTGATGGGTTTATTGGTTAGAAATTTTATATATGACTACTGGTACACCATGAGGTCACCAATAAATACTTTTCCAGGAAGTAAAAGTAATGGGATTTTGATACTAAAGCACAAGAAAGTAAAACTGTTATAATTTTTTGACATTTATTGTTCAATAGGTATATATATTATGCATGGAAAATAAGCCAACACACTTCATTTTATTGTGACTTTAACTTAGAAGGAGACAGGCATTTCCAAACCAATCCACCAGTGTACCTGTAGGAGGCGCTCTTGCTCCTGCTGCCACCTCTCCTGGCGTTTACGCTCTTCATTGGGGTCCCAGACCCAGTGATTAACACGCTTAGCCAAGTTCAACATGGGGGTCTCAATCTACCCAGACCCGACGAACAACCAAACACACAAGTATACGCACCAAAAGGACAGAGAGAAGGGAAAGGTGAGAGGACAAGTCGACTACAGTGTTTACAGCTACTGGAGGGGAAGGATCAGGAAAGGGTCAATTTTGAAGGAATGAAGGAGAACGTCCCAGTGTAGAAAAACACATGTTACCAAGAAACACTTACAGTCACATTGCTCTCTTCAAGTCCCTCTGTAAAAGAGGAAAACACAGACAGACACATATAAACAAGGATAAACGTTCCATCTATTAAAAGAATAAAAGATACATCATTTTTATAAAGGGAAAAATATACCGGGGAATAAACTGAAATGAGGGTAACTTTGAGTAATCTTACCTGTCACGGTGGGAGAATATGCTGGTATGTTGTTGGGTGTTGTTGCTGTTAAAGCCTCTTTCTCCTCTGCTGGACTCACTAACAAACCTGTGGTACCATTGACCTGAAAGATAAATAATCAACTAAATGAATAAAACAACAAATAGACTGGAGGATTTATTTCTATCTATACATTTCTATTGATTTATACACTTATCTTTAAATATTCAAAGCTGCAATAATTGAAACTGCAAAAATGAGGACCATTTATAAGCAAATGGTCCTCATAAATAAGCATGTAATTCATCAGTGAGTCAGTCTGACAATGAGAACTATGTAGACTCAACCATCAAATTTTGTGCTTACTCCACCTTTATGATTGTTTTAATTTTGTTTATTGTAGCCTGCATATGTCACTTGTAGTGTTACCTGTCCATTGCTGTGGATCTCCAAGGGGTGTGGCTCCACGTGAGTCTGCGTGAGCTCCGTCACGATAGTTGTCGTGACGATGCGGTTTCGGCCTCCGATCAGGGAGCTGATGGCGGAGCCTGAAGACGTGGTCGCTTTCTCCATCTGCGGCGGTGGTGACTGCTCTGCTGTTTTCTGACAGGCTGCCATTATTGACTCAGAAGGAGCGTCATTGTCGCCTTCTGGCAGGGACAGAGGAGAAGAAGCCGGCGTGGACACAGACGTCTCCTCTGTTACCTCTCCATTCAAACGCACCAGCCCGTCCATCTGAGTGGGACACACGCATACACACAAAAAAAGACAGCTTTAGACATGTGGTCAGGGAATGAAGTGGACAGTGTCAGATGAAAACCGGAGGATCTGTGTTAAAGGAACAGCTCACCCAAAATACAAAAAAAAAAATTTTTTCCCACTGCTAGTGTCATCTATCCATTGATATTTTCCATTTCCCATCTGCTGGGCTCTCCCCTGCCTGCCTTCACCACCGTACAATGGGGCTGGATGGTTATTGTTTTGGAGCTCAAACATTAAGATTTTACAGGTGAAAAACTCAACAGCAATGGCTCTTTCCAAAAACTGACACAAATACCTGACATAATCCACAGTCCTAAGGAGGAAGAGTTCCGTTGGGAGCTATTTCCTGCCAAAATACACCTGCAAACTGTAGCTAACCGTCACATCCACCTCTAGTTCATACTCACTGGGGGCAGATAGATGCAGTTTGCTGGTGTTTTTTAGCAGGAAATAGTTCCCAATGAAATACTTTGCCCCCAAGGATTGTGGATTATGTTGGGTATCTATGTCTTTCTTTTTGGAAAGGGCTACTTTGGAAAGGGCTACTAAATGGTTTGAGCTTCACAAAACAATAGCCAAATTGTATCAGGGTGCCAGAAGACAGGGAAGATAGCAGCAGACTGGAAACCTCACCAAGTCACAGAGGAACTATCTGAATGGACAGATTGCACTTGGGGTAAGTGGGAAAATATCTTTTGTTGTATTTTCGGTGAACTGTTCCTTTAATGCCGAGCCCTCACCTTGACAGGTTTGTGTCCAGACTGTGTGTTTCTGGGCTGGCAGTAGGGCTTGGCTGTGAGCAGCGGGACGGGTCTGGAGGGCGCGGGGGGCGTGTTCACAGGCTGCAGGGAGTGAGGCGGTGTTGGTGCAGTTTGAGGCGGTGCTTCTTTGGCTTGAGGCTGCGCATCTCTTATAATCGGTTGTTGGTGTGTAGTTGGAGACTCTTCGTGTTGGGTTTGAGGTTCTTTAGGTTCTTGGGATTGAGGTGGTGTGTGCTGTGAGTGTGTGTCGGTGGCAGCAGAGGGATCATTAAGGGCTGGGGTGCTGGAGGAGAAGGTAACTGATCTCTCTTGTTGTGCATTTGCACCCATCTCTACAGGATTGTGCTTCTGGTCCATTGTAATAGTTGGTTCTGGTTTGTGCAGAAGGTCTGGGGTCTCAGAGTCAATAGTGGACTGAGGAAGTTTGTGCTCTTGCTGCACCTCAGTTAGTTCCACTTTGGGTTTGGGGGTGGATCTAGGCAGTTTCAGACTGTCCAAGGTTGCGTCGCTGATGGTGAAGCGAAGAGCGTAGCGCTGTAAAACCATGGCTGCTTCCTCTGGAGTCTTTGCGTTCCTGTATGCTTCACACAACTCGGCCTCTCTGCGCTCCCTAGAAAAAGAGGGTGTGGGGGAGACAGTATCAGATTGGGCATGGGAGAAGGGAGCAACAAGAAAAATTAAGTGAATATCCATCCCAAGACCATGTCTGCACGGATACAGATATTTTTGAAAACGCAACTTCATTTCTCTGTTTAAAAAAAAAAACAGAAAAAGCAGTCCACATGGGAGCATTTTCCAAAATATCTCTGTACACACAAGAAAGCTAAAATGCACCAGTTTCTGCTGTATGTGCATGCACAAAGAAGCCGAGGAGTGGCTGGAACTGTTTGTCGACATTGTTGAATTACAAATGCAAGCACAAAAATACGTCCCAAAACGTCCTAATAACGTCAAGAACTGTGCAGAAAATGAAAATTTTATGACAGTAAACGACTGTAAAATGACTGTTTTTAAACTGTTTTTTTTATGAACAGACCACGATGTAGAGCTTGTTCTGAACATTAGGTTAATACACACTGGTGAAAACTGCAGAAAACATTGAAGTCATGTGAGGCTAACGTCTCCAGTATGATCATGCGCAAAAAAGCAAAGTCGTGACGGCATCTTCTGCGCTATCAAATTATGCCATTTTCACTGTCCACATGTCATTGGGAAAACTTTTAAACTTTTTGCACTTTTAAAAATTGCACTTGGGAGAGCATTTTCTAAAAGTTTGTCCAAAAAGTGTGTCCAAAAACACAATTTTTGTGAGGAGGCCAAAATCTTGTATTTTCAAAAACACTGTCAGCATGTGGACATGGCTTCAGTCTTTCGTCCTCTTTGCCCTCTTTTTTCTCCAATGGGCACCTACCTAGTGCTTTTCATAGTGTACATAAATAATGTACAAGGTTATCTTTAACTCTATATTAAAAGTTGCCCTAGAAGAGGGCTGATTTGCTGTGTGCTAAAATGAGGGTAGCCCACAGAATATGTTAGTGTGTCCAAACTCAAAGTTTTTTGACCCAGGACTCAGATCCAAGTTAGCCTTGAAATAAAAATGTCCATGACTATGTGCAACATTAAAAAGGTTTCTTCTCTCAGTTTCATCCTGCTAGCTGTACTTACTTCTCCTCCACAATCTCCTTGTAGGTCTTAATGCTCTTCCTCTTGCTGGTGTCACTTCCCTCTTCCTTCATCCTTTTCTCTATCCTCTTCCTCTCCTCCTCTTTCTTGATCAGCTCCTGTGATGCACAGCGGCGGCGACTCTTCCAGCGAGCCAAGTCCTATCACAGGTTCACATTGTTTAACAATGGTAATGTTTATCCAGGATATTAATGTGCTGCTTTTTTACATCTAACTTTTTTTAATGTTCTCATTTACATAGCAGCATACATGCTCACTCATTTTACTTTAATAGCAAAGGTCTTTCATTTTCTGTCGTGTGTGTCTTACATTTTGCCACTGATCATCCTCATCCTGGCAGTTGTTGTACTGCTCATGCATTCGCTCAAAGCGTGATTGGCTTAGTGGCGGAATATGTCCCACCTCGTCCTCACTATGCATGTCAGTCATACTCACACTCCTAAGCAGGAAACAGAAAACAGTGTCAACTTAAAAAAAGTATAAATTGCTGAATACAATAAGATTGACAGAGATAATTTTGCTCTCATTCTTTTTCACTTGCCCCAACTTCCTGACTGAATAGATACTGAGCAAATTAACTCATTTGACAGTCAAACACGTTCATTCAACCTAGTGACAGAGGATTTGTTAAGTGGTCTATACAGCTTTAAATTAGAGGTAAAAATTAAAAGTGAACAATGAAAAATGTATATGGGGAAGGTTATGGGGAGGTATACAGGATTATGTTCATTGACATTCTGTATGTCTATAAATGTTTGTTTTATATAATTGAAAACCTGTTAAATAAAGTCTTTAAAAAAAAAAAAGAAAAATGAAAGTTTGGATGTTCTTAGCAATGAGCCGCAACTTGAAAATGCACAGAAATAAGACTTTAAGATCTGTGTGCATGCATATCATGTTTGGATGGTAGTGTGGAAGTCAACCATGCAGAGTTTGTATATCTTTTTATCATGCAAAATCTTATCCTGATTCATGCCAAGAGACTTACTCAGTGTCCTCAGACATAAAAGCAACTCGTCGACTCATCCTAAAACAGCAACAGAATAAAAGTGAATGACAGGGAAGAGTGGGTGACGTGCAGCAGTGCTCAGACTTCTAGACTTCACACCTCAAGGAGAACATTTGCCATAATTGCAGTAACGCAGGCCGGGCAGATGGTACAGCTAATATCGTATTAATCTGAGCACCAGATCTGAGAACGGAAGTGAGGAAGATTGAATGCATGCAGTAGGAGTTCGTGGGGCATCTCACATCATGGGGGGAAGGTCATCGTCCTCCAGCCAGAAGGGTCTTCTCAGTGGCTGCCCACCCCCAAACCCTCTCCTCTCCTCAACCCTCTCCTCAATCCCCCCCTCAGCCTTCTCCACACTCGGCTTTTCCCTCTCTGTCTCCACGCTACGAGACTGGGCAGTGGGCGGACTGGGCGGAGGCGTGAGGGATGGCGAAGAGAGCAGCTCACACATCTTTATGACAGAGGTCTTAGGGAGTATTTTGTCTCCTTCTAGCTTTAACTTCTTCTCCTCCTCCTCCTCCTCCTCCTGCCTTTCCCTCACCTCAGTGCACTTCCTGGTTGTGGTTTTGGAGGACGGAGCCTGAGGTTCTGCTGCCTCAGTAACAATGCTGCTGAGAGAGTAAGCCAGTGACACGGAGCAGGTTACCACGAAATGCAGCTTGAATTCACAGACAATAGCAAACCAAACCTTGTTAGACCAAAATCAGTTAGATCAAACCTAACCCCAATGACCAAATGAAA
The DNA here is from genome assembly GCA_900302535.1 of Neoniphon sammara. NCBI lineage: Eukaryota > Metazoa > Chordata > Actinopteri > Holocentriformes > Holocentridae > Neoniphon > Neoniphon sammara. Next base: position 35,448 of record OMKZ01002266.1, on the reverse strand, counting down.
CTAATCAAGGTTAGACCCTAAGAAGCACCAGATTAATCCAAACCAAACCAAACCACATGGGACACAGATCTGCAAGAATCTGACCACAGCAGCAAATCAAAGCTGATCAGACACATGGTATACAAACACTGTAAGGAGAACCACAGCAGGCGGCCAGCTGCAAGCACTCAAACACGCTGGAGTAGAACCAATCTAATCGGACCATCACATGAGTATCAACTCTCACTCATCCACAACAATGCATTAATGTTAGTGTCACAGGCTAAATGGTGTCTGAACATGAGAAAACACTCATCTTTATAAGACAAATTATTAGTTAGTTGGACTTGTTTGATGCATATAATCTCACACTCCAGGTTCAAGCCCAGTCAAAGAGAATATTTTTTTTGTCACACAGTCTACATGCCCACAGTAAATACCTTTCAGTCAACTTGTCTGTGAGTTTAGGTTTGCTGTATGATTGGTTCAGTCCAGACAGTGGAGTGTTTTTATGTTTGACTGAACCAGGGACTGGCAGGAATTGGTTGAAGGACTGGTTTGCTCCAGCCGGACTGGATTTTTGGAATATTCCAGTCCTCCGAGCCATCATATCATCCTTTTCCAGGTTAGGCACAGGCCCATTTTCATCGTATTCATCATCTTCATTGTCATCGTAGTCATGTTTGCTATGCGTGGTTGCCCGAATCACAGTCGTGTCAGGTTGTGGCTGAGGCATTTCCACAGGAACTCTGGGTTGCTGTTGCTCCTCTCTAGGAGAGAAGTCCCTTAAATTAAGGTAACAATAAAAATCAAACTAGAGGATCTCTCTGAGACACACCATGCCAGTTAGTTAGTGCCCTCCACACACTGTTAGACCACACACGTCTCAGCCCACCTGACGTTCAGTTTCTTGTTCCTGCCTGCCTGCACGTCCTTCTTGTTGCGTGGCACGGCATCAGTAGTGACCTCCCCCTGTGTGGAGCGCTGGGAGCCGGGCAGGGGAAGGAAACGGTTGTAAGTCGGCGCAACAGTGCTTTGTTTATGGAAAACTCCTGTCCTCCGGGCCATCATGTCATCCTTCTCAAGATCGGGAATCCTCTCCTCTCCCTCTTCATCCTCTTCCTCTGCTCTCCTTTCGTACTGAGCCAGACGGGCATCCAGCTCAGCAGGAGTGGGAGGTGCTTCAGGTGTCCAAGGTGGGAGATCGGTGGTGGCAGGTGAAGTTTGCGTGAGGTCAACACCGTCTACCTGACTGTGAGGGCATCACAAACAGCTGTAGCCATGGCAACAAGAGTGTGATAATCCCACCTAAATACCCCAAGCTCACAAGTATTGACACAAATGCAGGCAGGAACATGCAGAGAAGCAGGTTCAGGAAAGGACACTGGATTACTGAATGTTGATTTTAGAGGACTGAAATGTGTAGAAGGGAGTATCTCAGCAATAAATGAGAGCATTTGATGCAACCAACCTGCGTTGGACAAGAAAACATGCAGCACTCATCTTCGCACTAACACCTGATGAGATTTAGAGCCAGATGCTTTGACCATCAGAGTCATCTGATATCCTCTACCTATAAACCTTTTCACAGCAGCCATTTTGACATGAAATAACAGGTAAACACAGGTGTTACTAATGACATTAATTAAGGATCCATTCAATTTAAGTGTAGCAGAGCCTTTCCATTGAGCCAGGACCCTGGTCTAACAGGTCTAACAGAGTCTAACTGAGGTCTAACATTCATTAATGTCATTAGTAAGACCTGTGTTTACCCTACTATTTAATGTCAAAATGGCTGCTGTGAAAAAGGCCTATTAAGTGAAGTAACCAGTGGTTCCAGTAATTTGGACTAACCAGTAATTCAATTTTAATTATTACAAAAAGTTTTTGAAATATTTAGCAAAAACAGATTGTGCATTTTATGTGTGTGTGTATGTGTGTGTGTGTGTGTGTGTGAGAGAGAGAGCAAGTGTGTGTGTTTGTGTGCACAAGAGAGAGCGTACACTTTCATTTCCTAGTAAAATACAAGCAAATCAGTATAATGCAGAAATGTACAGCCAAACTACCAAATTTACTAATTCACATAAATGCAACTTAAAAAAAACATTATTCTAAAAATCTTTCTCAAGCATTGACAGGGAAAAGCATTACAGCCAAAGGACCTAATTAAATCCCAGTATAGTCCCTAATGTTTTATATGTGGGCCACTTTGAATTCTAGCCAGTGTCTAACTTGTCTTGGCTCAGGCCTCGTTCGTACCTGTGTCCCCGCTCAGAAAGCTGGGAGCCCAGGCCAATGGTAGGCATGGCAACAGTGGCTTTGGCAAGGAGTCGCCTTAGCAACTCTGTCTCCTCCCCTTCCCTTGGCGTGACTGTGTCTATTGGCTGCTCGATCTCAGTCACACCCCCAAAGGTCACAACTTTGCTATGACCACGTCCGACCTTTGCTGTGCCGGTGAAAGGGCTTCCATAATTTTTCTCCAGACATGCCTGACACACAGGGGCCGGGCTAGGCTCACTGTAGATACAAGCTCACACACACACACACACACACACACACACACACCAACAACCAACCAAAGAGTAGAGGGAAAAAGACACACAAGGAGAAGAACAGGGTGGAAAAGAAATAATGAGCAACTAGAGAGAAAGAGGATGGGAATGGGAGAATGAAGTAGAAATGATGCATAAGAAAGGAAGTATGGAAAGGGAGAGGTGGACAAAGTGAAGGGTGTCGTCCTGGAATCACCTTTACGCACACATACGCTCACACAGACACGTCAAGCTTTTTGTCTCTTAGATAAAATACTGTAGGTGGCCACATTTTCCTGGTTACTGCTGCTGCTATGGGAACACAAAAAACTCTTTATCCCATCTAATGACATCAGCACAGAGAGGACAAACACACAGCCAAACCAGTGTTCACAGCCAACGCTCATTTGGTCACACACAGTCTCACACACACAGACACACACTCATCTGCAGGCGCATACACACATGCACTTGCCAGTTCCCTACCCTGTTTCAATGCCTGTCAGAGAGGACTGAAGAGGACAATAATGAGGAGAATTAACAACCAGAAGACATAGGGAGGGACAGGGAAAAGGAAAGAGGGGGATCTAAGCTGCAAGCTACTTACAGGAAAAAATACAAGAGACTACAGGCTAAACAGAGACTGAAGTAATACTGAGACTTAGATGATGAACTTTAGGGTTGGATATTGGCTCTGAATTTCCATTTTGATCCCGATTCCATTCTGTATCAATTAATTCAACGAAATTTCAGTTACAATACCAATTTAACAGCTTACATATACTGTTACTTTTGTCCAACTCTTCTTTAACATCAGGGGATTTAAATCTAAAATGCAACAAATCATCTGCCTTTAGGTTTGACAGTGCTGGCTTCAGGTGAGGTGGGGTTGCCATTGTTCAATAATTCATTCAAAAAAATGTAATTGATTGTAATTTGGTCAACTTAGTTTCTGAAGGTTTGTAGTTCAGCAGATGACATCTGCAGGATGGGAGGCACTGCAAGTAACATTTAGCCAAAGTTTTCACACATCTACTGAAAAAAGGCATGATTGCCTTTAACTGGAAAATCAATATTTTACCCCAGCCCTAACAGACATGTCTGCTGAGGTTTTTAAAATGTTTGAGGTCTGATGGTGTTCAGAACAGCGATGGATGACTGATCCTGATCTGTTTTTAATGATCTAGTCAAGACTAGTAGTAAAATTAGAAGCACACACACAGTTGCGATGCATTCACTCATCAGGTTTGATATGAAATATGACTGTGGCCACACTTCACGTACACTATCAGTGGACTGCTGTGTGCTGTGTGTATGTGTCTGTGTGTGTGAGAATGAGGCAGAGTGTGTGTTGGGCACCTGGGTTCAGTCATCCTGAGTCTCTCCCACTTCTGCATATCTGCCTGGCTCATGGAGGCGGAGACAAAGCTCACTGCTCCCTCCCTTTGAGGGAGTGGCCGACTATGAGCCCGCCTACAAGCCAGGTCATCCTTCTGCTTATTGGGCACCGCCTTAACCCTCCCCTCTTGTCCCTCTTCCTCCTGACTCTCCTCTTCCTCATGATGAGGGGTGGAGCTAAGGAAGGGGTTGGTTCTGCGTGTGATGATGTCAGGGACTGCATCCCTGTCACTGTTCAATTGCAGACGCAGTACGGTGCCGTCACACAGCACGCCACACGTCAAAAATGGACACGCACACACAGATCAAACCCAGAGACACACACAGCCGTCACCACAACACAAAAGAAAGAGACAGCAGGAAATGGGAAAGAATATTTAGCAGGACGTTAGTAGAAATGAAAGAAAGAAATGACAAATGCACACAAGAACACACGCACACACACACACACACAAAATGAAAACATACGAGGGAGGCTCCATGATTGGAGCCCTGATACATGGGTAAC
>OMKZ01002266.1:9353-24522 GCA_900302535.1 Neoniphon sammara | reverse complement strand
GAAAATGAATATTCCTATGACTACAGCGAAGGAGATGAGGTCTGCAGACACCCACATCAGGCAGTATTCATCTGGTCTCTGGAACACACACACACACACACACACACACACACACACATACACACACACACACACACACACATGCACGAGGCAAGCTAACCAGAGGTTGGACTCCAGGTCTCTGAAACATTTACAGCATGGTCATGCATAATTTACTGACAAAGGATAGTGATGTAGACAAGGAGAGCAGGACTACTGTTTACGTTTATCTTTGACAACGTGCATATGATGTATGATCATATACACAGCTGCTCCATGCTATTCTTGAAAAGTTCACTCTGGAAAAAGAGAAATTTGTGATTTGTGTGTGTACGTGCGTGTGAAAAAGAGACAGAGGGAGAGGGGGTGTGTATGTGTGTGTGTGTGTGTGTGTGTGTGTGTAGCAGAGTGAGTGTGTTAAGTGAGCATTCATGTGTGCTACATAAAGACCAAGCCAAAGGCCTTGAGGATATTTCAGCGCCAGCGACAGTAATTTGACCCCCCCGTCCCCCCTTTCCTCCCCCCTCCTCGTGGTGGATTGCTCCGCTCAGTCTGGGTGAATGGCAGCAGCAGATACCATTAAAACCCTGAGGTGGGTGCAGGGATACAGAGGAGAGGAGAGGCAGAAGTAGGCCAGAGTGCCCTTCCTTTTATTTGAACATCAGCAGAAAGATGGAAAGAATGATTGGCTAGAAAGAGAAAAGACAAAGAGAGATATCATGGTGTTAGCACCGCTATGGTTGGTGGCAGGGTTCCCACTAGGGCCACCCACCATACTAAGCTTATCACATGATGTAATACCTACCACCAGTAAATGGAAAATGCCATGATTTTGCAGTCATAGACTAATGCTGATGATTCTATGTTAATTCCAGGTTGGGACCATGCTGCTGCAGCTGGCACCATTTGTTGTTCAGCATGGGACAGTCTCTCCTCGGTTGAACCGGGTGCTGAACTGTGTTTGGGCTTCCAGTAATATAAAACCTGAAATTATGTATGCCTTGTTATATGTGATGGTGTTAACTGGGGTATTTGACAACCAGTATGACCAAAAGACTACAAGCTGACAAAAGCTGGTCATTAAAGGAACAGTTCATCTAAAATATTAAAAAAAAAGATATTTTCCCTCTTACCCCAAGAGCAATTTATCCATCCAGACAGTTTGCTACGATCTCCCCTGTCTCCTGGCACCCCCAGTACAATGGGGCTGGACGGGTATTTGCTTGTGGAAGTCAACCCGTAAAAAACTTACAGGTGAAAAACTCAACAGTCTCTTTCCAAGACCAATGACACGCATTTCTGGAATAATCCACAGCCCTCTGGGATGAAGAATTTATCTGGGAACTATTTCCTGCTAAAGAATACTGGCAAACTGTATCAATCTGCCTCTAATTTGTACTCACTGGGAGTGGATAGACACAGCGTGCTGGAAAACAGACTGGAAACCTCACCAAATAACAGAAACTATGTGGATGGACAGATTCCACAATGGGCAAGTGGGAAAACATCTTTTTGTATTTTAGTTCAAGTGTTCCTTTAAATTAAAAATGCTCATTAGGCTTGTTATGATCCTCTAATGTATTGTAGACACACTGGATTCAAATGATGTCTATGTGGCATGGAGAAAAGGAGACAGTAAGAAAGAGAAAAAAGCAACAGGGACGGGAAAAAAGAAAAACAGAGAAAGTAAGCCACAATCCTGAATGATGATATATGGTTTGAGGATGAGATTAAAATGGATCAGTGTGTAATTAACCAGAGCGACTGGATGTTAAGAGAGCACCACACTTTTCATCTCTTCAGTCGCTGGTAACTGATATCAGTTTATGAGTAAGGCCCAGTGTGTTTTGCAGCTTGGTACCAAGGCTGATACAGCACAAACTCTCCCTACTGAAAGGTTAGCACTGTACTGATCTGTAACTGTGAATAATTTATCATTATAAATGACACTAGCTACCATCTAGTTCTTTACAAAAAATACTGTATAATTTATCTGTGGCTAACACTGTCTGTGGCAGGTTTACAAAAACTTAAAAGATCACTGAGGCATAAAAGGCATCGTTGCGAACATTATGTCTGTGTCATCACTATTTCACATTCTTGGAAATAAAGCATTTGATGCATGTAAAATCCATGGATCCACCTCTATCTCTTTCTGTCTCTGTCTCTCATGATGTCAAGCTCACACAGCTGGCTGTCTGGGACTATTGCAGTTAATCTCCCTAGGACAGCTGTGACATCTGGCACGCAAACACACACACACACATTCTTTCCCTTATTTCCTATGTCGGACTCTAACTCTTGCTATGGCTGCTGCAGAAGCAGTGACAGTGCAGAGGTGAGCGACTTTGTGTTTTCCCAACCTGGTAAAATTTAAAAGTAAAATCTGCTGAACGTCCTGTCCAGCAGGTTTAAAGTACCTTCAATGATCTGTGTCAGCCTTGAGACACTCTAATCCAATCATGTCTCCTCTATAAACAGATAGAAAGGTCTTGTTTGTGCCAGGTTGGTTTCCTGGTCGGGTCATGTGGTGATAGATAGCCTACTGCTCTACTGCCCCCCTGGAAACAGTGACACCCGATAGGCTGCCCATGTTATGTTCCCATGGACACCAATGTCACCCAACCTGGGTGTGCCCCAAGAGTCTGTGAGCAATATCATGCATAGCTGGGTGCGTATGCGTATGCTTTACATATTCTCACACAGACATGGCAGGCACACACACATCCAGACTGAAAATGCTGCATGGGGAGTAGGGTGGCATGGTTAACCCTGAATCATCTCCACCTGTGAGTGTATAAATACAGCCCTAGAAATAGAGTCAGCCTGACTAGTCTGAAAATAACTGGAGAATTAGACAGGAGAAAGACAGACAAAGATGAGAAAAGAAACAGAGACAGATTAAGCTTTGGAGGCCAGCTTTAATCTAGAACAGTGGGTGTGTGTGTGAGTGTGTGTGTGTACTCACCGGTGAGAACTTAACATGGATAACGTCAATGAGTGACAAAGTAGGCTTAATACGACAGTACACACTCTTACTTTGTAAGAACCAGTACGGTGCTTTCACAAAGTTACATTCTGAATCATATTTCTAACAGATCTGTGACAAATAATTTAATAGCCATTCTGATTAATAGCCAATTTTGCGCTGCAACTTACTGCCATTATACACAGAAAACTGTTATGCCATTTATTGTACTCTTTTTCTGTGAGAGAGGAATGCAAAGATAACTTTGAGGTTAAGGAGACATGCATCAACACAACTCATCTGAAGGATGATTGTGTGACTTTACTGCCAAGAGTCATTTCAGCATATTAATCACTCAAAATTAGCATGAGTAGGTTATTTGTCTCCACAGAAAGAAATACTTTGATGTAATTTATTACTTTGATCAAATTATAATTCATTTCTTTGACTAAGCAGAAACTCTCCCAGCACTGGTTTTTGCACACACATATATGTGTCTATGTATGTGGAACATTCACAGCTCTGAAATCAAAGAAGATGAATGTGGGAGGGTTGGTGGTGGACAAATGATCTGCATCTATGACATTTGAAATTCTAAAAGTAATCCTGGAGGAAAAAAACTGTCTCCAACAGCTTTGAAGTTAGCGGGGAAATGCCTTGATAGATAAGGGGAAATACTGGGTATTTGGAAAACTATTTGATAGAGACCAAACAGCTACCAGTTTTACAATTTCATAGGACTATTGTGAAGAATTGAATGGCTAACCCCTAATCTCGTCACGAACTGAACAGTTACATTTAACTGTCATGACTGCATTTAAGTTCCAAGTTTTGGACTGCATTTTAGTACTGCCATCCATGTGGAATTATCTGAGACCAGAGAAAATAGATGTTAAGCTGCAGGCCATGATTTTGATGAAAGATAATTCAATCACTATCACCTCTCCCAGCCCCCTCTTCTATATGCAAATTGCTATAGACAGAGAAAGAGGATAACGCAATTCACACTTAATTGTATGTAGATTAAGAGCCACAGTGTGAAGTTAACTATTTTTTTTTTAACAGTAATACAATTTATTCTTCATTTTATTGTCTCTCTACCTTGGTTAGCTGACCCTTGTCTCTAGTCCTAACATGTAAAGTGGCCATAGTGATGTGGTGAAAAATAGGTCACAACGAAGGTCCGCTGGCAAAAACCATGATTCACCACACAGGCTTACACACACACACACACACACACACGCACACTGTCGGGAAGCTGCAGACCGACTGAGAAGCATTAGCCGACCAGATGACCAGCGATGGACGGAGCAAAACACAAATAATCTCGTTCTATGCCATCAACTCTTGGCAGCATCTCGTGCGTGAATTCTGGCCCTGTTTCATAACCATGGCAACCGGGATCTCCGCGCGCCTGAAAAGGGGGCGTTCCTCCATGACGAGAGCAAAACAGGCTTCTCGTCTTCAAACAGATGGACACGCGAGCACATCGGACACTGTCGACATTCCAAAAGGACGCCATTTGTGTGGACTTTCTCTTTCTTGTCCTCCCAGTGTCAGCCTTCACGAGGCCCCAAGGTGCACGCCTGTGTGTTTTAAGCGCCACATGCATACATGAGTGAAAACTTTTCACGCAACCCACACACTCCCACATGTGAGAGAGCATAATTCACGGCTGTCCACGCATCCCAGCACGCAGCAGAGAGCCCACAGTGTCCGGAGGGGCAGTAATCGGACGCCGGGGACACCGCAGCGTCCACCAACAGGTGACGGTGCAAAGATGATGTATTTATATCCCCTGTTCACACAGTGTGTCAACGAAAGAGCTACGCGGCCCATTCCTGTCCCCTTGTGCGGCAATAGGGCCCGTGTAGTCTGTGTACTGTAGCCTCTCTTGACTTACCTCTATCCATTTCTGTGCCTCCTGACAGGCAGGCTCGGGATGACTCGGCTCTACTGGCTCCGGTTCGTCCCGTGGGGCGTCCGGGACAGGGCGATCTGCTGCGGGACTGGCCATCTGCGGCAGGTTAGCTACAGACTCCAGGCAGTTGACGAGGACCAGAGAACCCAACGCTGATAAAGTGATACGTGATATGCGATGAAGCTCCCGTCAGATGCGTGGTGTTCTCCCCTCTCTGTCAATCCGTTATCCTCCTCCGCTTTTTGCCGTAAACATGCAGCTCTGCGCACGGTGCGTTGCGTAGGTTACAGCTCTGATGCTCCTCGGGCTCTGGCAGGGAGAGGGTGAGAGTCTCTCGCGACTCCCGACACTGCAATATGAACCAGGCGCTAAAAATAACGATTCTACTCTGGACAGCGCGAGGCTGACACTGTCCTCAGCCGCTGCTGCCGCGCATTTAGGAAACGGGAGCGCGCAGAGAGGAATCTCTCTTGTGGGGGAGGTAGAGAGAGATGGAGGGACAGATAGAGGGAGGGGTGGTGGTAGCAAAAGGTGTCCCGTTATTTCACTGTTAATAGGGAGTTGTGTATGGGGATTTATGTACATTTGGTTTATGCTTCCCTTAGCCCGAAGCTCGTCGTTAGAGCAAAGATCAAGCAAATATTGCCACCACCAACACTGCTCAGTAAGTCTGTGCAAACTAGTTTGTGCCAAGCCTGTTACAAGTTACAAATAGGCCTACTCATCAAATGTATCAGGACAGTTAGAAACTGCAGGTGTTAAGAGACTGTAGCCAAAATGAAGTGCAAGAAAACAGAATTTTAGCTCTGATATAATTTTGATCTTTTTTAAACTGTTTCCAGGTGCAATTTGTTGCAATATATGGCCTTTGTTCCTTGAACTCCAACTAAACAGAAATTGCAAATACAAAAGCAATACAATATGTATTTCAAAAACATGTAGGTCTAAATAAAATACCGCATCTCTGACAATGACCAAATAATATCTTGTCAGTCATCAGTAATTGCTTCACTTGTCCCCAGAAATGTTGCTGATATAAACTGGTTTCAAAGTATTGGTGCCATTTATTAGATGGAGGGACTTGGGCAGGGTGTTGTGTTATTTCACCGTTGCTATTCTGGTCAATACATGAAGGTGACATGCTTTCTCTTTGCAAAATGCAGAAAAGGTCGCAGACAGTCCAGTGCCAGTCTGTATCCACAGCGACGGATCGAGCAAACAGGCTCTTCTGTCTTCCTCTTTCTGTTTCCTAGCTGGATTACAGCCAGGTCCAGCCTGGAGCCCATCAGGCATGAGGCCTCCTCACTCAGCATCCTGTATGTGGCCCCTGGACTGAGCTGCGTGGGTCAACCAACGGGGTGTGTGGTAACTACGGTGGGATATGAGCATGGGTTAACTTAACCCAGATGTTACCCACCTCTTTAGGCTGTCAAAAATGTCTGGCATATAATAGTAGTCTCAAATTGACCCAAGTTACATATGGATTGAGTCTTTTACACTGTAATATAACAAGGCAATAGCAGTAGAATGTACTCTGGCACATTTTTAAGAGGTAAAGGACAATAAAGTTAAATGGAACTAACCACAAATTAGAAAGATATTTCATCATTCCTTGAAACTTTGAGATAGGGTTGAATATGCCCCAAAGGCTACGGAACTTTAACTCAATGTACAGCTTGGGACACTTCACATAAATCAGGCAAGACTTCCAGGCAGGTGGTGGACAAACACCAAAGAAGACTCATACACCTTTTCACTTCGAAATACACACAAAAATTCAGTGAGTCGTGCAAGTTTGAGGGTTGCTTTATTGAACTCAGATAACTGCATTACCAGTAGAACTACAGCAACAAAGTATTGGGAAGCTGCAGAGCAGTAAACAATTGGAACACAGTCTATATGCTATCATCTCACACTGCACAGCCTAACAAACTCCCAACAAATAGCACTTTATTTGGATGGACCTCATCTTGTCTGGCAGTTTTTTTTTTGTTCCCTGTTGACTTACAAGTGCACAACTGTCTGCAGTACAGCACACTGACAATCTCAGCATTGGCAGAGCCTTTAGTGATAAGCCTTATCCAAATAAAGTGTGAACAAGTAACGCTTTTGTAGAAATTAATTTACAAAAACAGAGGTGAGCTAAACAATAAAGATTGTAACACCGTCATTATCAGGTGATCTGTTTGCCCTCTTACATGAAAACTAGCATTTGGTTTCAAACTTTTCAAAGACATCTTTTTCAAAGAAAAGTCAGCATGAAATCCAAGAGCACTATTCAAAAGATTGTGTGCATATTTAGACAGAACAATGGTTAAATTATTCCTACGGATCCATTTGGGTTGTTCTGAAGAATGTCAACTTCTCAGAAACTCTCCAGCACAGAAACTACTGGCATTTAAAGAAACAGGCTGATTTTTTTCCCCCATACAAATTTTGTGCCTTATTCTCTATGCCTTCCCCTTCCTCCCTTCTCTTTCTTTGTATGTTGCCACTGAAGGCACTTATGCATCAGTCTTTCCTGACTGAGAGTTCACCACAGATAACATACGCACAGAGACAAACAAATACACACATGCACACAAGCAGTGTTGAGATCTGACCTCACTTAAGTTCAGAGAACACAGAAGTAAGAAAAGAGGACAATTTTCATTGCTAAGTGACATCACATAAAAGGCAAGCTTGTCAACATGGAGCAAAAGATTTCCTGTGTGTGTGTGTGTGTGTGTGTGTGTGTGTGTTTATGTGTGTATGACTGTGTGTGCACATGCATATGCTCAGGAATGCTTTGTTGGTGAGATGTGAGTGTACAATATGTGGAACAGTATGTGCTTTATAGTGCATAGTGTCTGCAGATGTATGTGTGTGCAGGTCATTCTTGTGTGCCTGTTGCTTGTGTTTGTCATGTGAGTGCTCCAGGATATTTTGGTTTGTAATCTGACTCTATTCTACTGAGTTGTTTAGCTGCGAGAAAGTGCCACTGCAGAGAAACGGACTTCGCCTTGCTCCCTCTCCATAAATCCACGACACACACTTGCTGCATCCTGGACATACACAGAAAGACAAATTATAGAGTTTGAAACAGATCAGAAATTATGTAATACCTAATAATGAGATTTAACACATCATACGATCTCCACTGTATTTTCATCATTCTCATATGTAGAGCCTTTGTGTGGCAGCCTGATGGTAACATCAGACGAGACTCCAAGTTGACCAAAGACAAAGGCTTTGTCCCAGTACCCACATTTGTGGTCCTCAGTACATGTTCATGCACCACCAACTGAGTGTGGAAGACTGTCACATGTCTGAAAATGTACAAGAACAGGTGCACCGAATCTACACTTAGTGAACCCTATTAATACTGTTTCAGAGTGGGAATTAGGGCTAAGTGTACCCCACAATTCATCAGTAAGTTTGTAAGCCAAAAGGGAAGAGCGACATCAAGATGACAGGCAAGAAAATATTCCTATGCAAGTGAAAGTTAGATTATTGTCACCTCCAATATTAGGCAACATGCCCAGCATAAATTATGTAAGTGTAATCCAATGTTTTGCTTGTTTATGTCTTTATTATTTGCTTAGTCATTAATGCATTTATTTCTAATACTAGCCATTCCTGCTCTAACGTTTGGTTTTCTAATTGGGTATATGCTCCTTTATTTGACATATTTGGAAGATTTTTTCATTCTTGGGTCATAAACACCAGTAACTGCTGCCAAAACTGGAAACATCTCCCTTTTTCCAAGTGTGTCCCTATGTGTGTTGACAAAACCTCCAAACACTTGCAGTCTTTATGCCTACTTATACACAGGCCAATTCCCGGAAATACGCAAGAACACAAATACAAAGCCCACAAGTGTGGGTACTGGGACAAAGCTCAGAGTAGTAGCAAATTTAGAGTATATTTTTTCTCAGTCATGTTCATCACCACATTTTATATTCACGATTTAATGTTTTAGTGGTGAAAGGTGTACTTGTAGACTAGATTGAAATGTCAGGCATAACTGGTAGCAAACAATCTACTGCATAAAGATTTACTCTACACACTGATTTTACAAACATTTAACCGTATTTCCAAACCTCCCACTGTTCTGTTGGTCCCATTTTTGGATGGACCACACTGGAGATATTTGGGAGTATACAAGAGCTGAGTTTACTGATTGCATCAAGCCACTCAGGAACTGTCACTCCCTATCCCAGCCCCACACCTTTACTTATCTAGATGCATAAATGGCCAAAGCAAAAGGTCATAATTCAAGGATTTACACTTAGCGTTACAGTGTATAAGATTACCTTTATGAAGGACTCATCTTTGGTAGCTCCATGCTTCACTGGTCCGCCCATTCTCCCATCTTTGAAAACAAGTATAAGATATTCAGAGATGCAAACAAAGTGAAAACACACACATGAATCTACATAATGAAAATAAACACTTACCGAGCTCATAAAGTTGTCCATTTACATTGACGAAGGCAATAATGTGGAAGTTGACCTTATCTGCTTCCGGCTGAGAAAGATATTGGAAGTGAAAGAAGAAACAAACAACCAAAAAAGTGCAAAGCAACTTTTGCACACTAAATTTAGCAAATGCATAAACTCTCAACACTCTGGGATGTCAGCTACTAGAGGTGATTATCTTATGTTTTGGTATCTTACCCTGCACTGGCCCTGTGCAGCCACGTCATCATGAGCCTCTCGGATTGCCTGTAAAAGAACAATATTGTTACAAATGACTGACCTTATATTATCCTACACTTCAAAAATTCATGCATTTCATTCACGTGAGTGTGCAGTAAAGAACATAGAAGGACCGTTTTTAAAAGGGTTTCTGATGGTGTTATCCCCAGTTTTACAATTACAATTGACAACACTTGTTAGGCTGCCTTTCCTTATGTAAGACTATTATTTACAAGTATCTGGTGCCACCTAGTGGATAAAATAAAACATGTAGATTACGTAACCGTGAGAGAAATTCTAGACATTCAGGATCTGGTTTCAGTTTTGTGTCTCATACACAGTGTTTCAGTTGATAAATCATAAAAACATCATCTGGATAAACTACAACTATCAAACTCTTATAGAATGATATTTCAAAATATGCAGGCCAATTTGAAACATCGGTGATATTGAGATTTGGATGTGCAGTGGGGGCAAATGCAGTGCCTTGATCATAAGTGTCATTAGTAACACAAAAATAATAAAAATAAAATCTTTCATACATTAGTGTGATGCATTTTTTTTGTGGCTGATTGAGCAGAAGTAATATCACATTTAATTTATCTCTGCCAATCATATTGTTGCTCCACCTATCTCACTGACACAACATCCACATGCTACACCTTTACAAAATGTACTAACTGCATCTTCATAGTGTTTTAAATAGAAACAATCAGATAAAAGTAGCTTAAATTCTGTGTGTGTCTTACCTGGTTCTTCTCCAGATGTTTGGCACGGTCATCAGGGGACATGTTAGCAGTCTCATCTAAAAACTTCTTCAGGGCAGAGTCAGTACCTAACAATACAAAAAATGTCAACATTAACAATACAGACAATAGTCAGTAACACAAACATAATACATCTGCATTAAAATAACAAACCTCACATACAACCGCATATCATACATCAGCTTTCCTGAAGTGCCTCTTATTTGAATACTTAAAAACAATTACTTAAGTAAATTATACCCTTTGTCAATCACTATTGGCAACCAAGGGACTGCAACATCAACACATCTCTGGCACAACTTACTGTGGCTTATAAATAACAAGCTCCTAATTTCATAATAGAGACAAGTAAACTGCCTAATTAGCAAGGTTATTAGAATAAACTAAAACTAAACCAAACAAAAAAATAGGTGTTAAAACATAGGTGTCATAAACTCAAATTATGGGCAAAGAATTTCTGGCTTATTTTGCTGATCGCTAACTAAGCACACAACTGTGAATGCTATTCATAATAGAGTGTAGATTGCCTTGTTCGGCCCCCATGAACACCTGTTGCTCTCAGAGGAAGTGCCAATGTTGCCAACATTATTGCTGTTTGTACAAGTCACCAAGAAAATACTTGAACTAAATGGCATGAATGCAGACTGCTGTCGAAGCAGTTGGTACACTTAAATTGTGCCACATGAAACCAAGTGGTCTCACCTTTCTGTTTGTTAGGGATTTACTGAAAAAGTAATGCAAATTTTATGTTTTATGCTAAGTTTATTATTTACTGCTTATATTGCACATGTTGCAAACACTGACAAAATTCCTGTTTTGAATTCTGTCTCTATACCTTTAAAAATAAAAAGTAAAAATACGACCACGACCAAACATACCACAACTGGAACTGAAATTAAATGAAACTAAACTAGATCTAGTAAACCTACACTAAACGAATAACAAATAAACTAAAACAAAAAAGTTAAAAAAATTCAGAAGCATAACAACCTTTATTGAGCAACATTTAAATAAAACCAACCAAGTGCCAACAGAAGCTTCTAGTGAATACAAAATATCGTTATAATCCAAATGACAGTTTTGTCATTTGCTTCTTTAACTTGAGAACAAAATGTCTTGCAGCACTAGCTGCTGGCTCATGGGATCATCCTCCATCATTGTGCATAAGAAAGAGTAGCCTACAGATCGGAAATTGAGTTTTTAAAGCTGGGAATCTCAGACTTGGTGAAAGTAATTGTTCGGTTACTGGTATGGATCAGTGACCCAATCAAACATAAATGCACTTAAATTATTGTGCTATGGACCAGTAAAAATCTTACTTATTGCACCTTAACTGTGACAATGGCCCATTTGATCTGAACTCACCAAACTCCATTTTGCCTTTGTTGTTGGCCACTGCATGCAGTAAGGCAAGGGTGCCACAGGAATTGACAACAGTCTGTTTCAGGAAATAAAGCTCTGAGCCCCCTGAGACCTTGTCTGCCTGCTGCTGCCTGAAAGACTCATGCTGCCATGCACACAGATGGACAGACATACAAACACACACACACACACACACACACACACACACACACACACACACACACACACACACAGAGGTGCTGTCAGAGCACGGTCATTGTTGTCACCGGTTAACATCTGCCCACCACAGCCACACATAGTGCAGCCAATTCTGCCTTGGAAATGTGCGCATGGATTAAGGGGCATACAACTGGAAACAGCACAAAAAAAGTCCATTTGTATCTCGATTCATTCTGCCAATGATCAAACTAGTCTGATGTGGTGTGGCTCACAGGATTACAATGCCAGCAAAACATGAACGGGGAATGTTCGAGCCTGCCAGGATGATAAAATTCACATCGATGGTAGGGAGAAATGAACAGACAGAAGCCATCACATCCTCCCTCATCTTCCTCCTTCTCCTTCCCTCCCTCCATCCAAGACTCACCCCACCCCAGACAAGCCATCACATGCTCACCCCACCCACTGTCTTTCCCGGATGACGAAGTCGTCCACCCCAGTACCTGTTGTGTCAGAGGGAAGAGTAGCATCAGGGCACAGCATGGGGTCGGTACGGAGGATAAAGGCTCACCCTCCAGCCCTAGCACATCCACAAAACGCCAGCTTCCTCCTACGCCTAGCTTGCTCATAATCTGAAACACATACAGCCAGGAAAAGACACTTTAACTGATATACACAGACTGATATAACAGTTTAAGGTGGCAACAACTAAATTATCTTCTCAAAGATGCTGCGTTGTTTAGGTCCATCCATCCAGCAGACCACACCCTTCAACCCAGACACCCGGCACCGCGCCTGGAAGAGATGCTGGAGGCTGCTGCTCACTACTCTAAAAACTGTTCGAGCCCATTATTTCATCAAAATTTGCTTAATTTAATACTATCTGTGGGGGAATTTTCCTCCTTATGCTTAAAGGTGAATATTAATATTGCGGTTGCTCTGTGGCGGCGTCCACATCAGTCAACGGGTTTTTTTTAATCGCCATGGCAACTAACTGTTAACTATACAACTTACCTGTCGGTTGAATCAACTGATAAACAAATACGTTGCCGTGACTCAGCGTCTAGCTAGCTACCCACCTTGTTGAGCATCTGAAATGAGATAAACACAGAGAGAAAGTGAGTCTGTCGCCTCTGAAGCGATATCTTGCGAAAAGGAGTCAAGAGTTAGCGATTCGCCCACCTCGGGGTTGATTTCCATTGCGCTCCACTCCATTTTTTCCAGTTTTTTAGGGGTTGACGGCTCAAGGATGACTTCGCTCTTCTCTGCCGTTTGGTCTCTGTGAATATCAGTTAAATCTGAGACTGGGAGTGCATGCAGTTCATATGCTTTCGGTCATACCACTGCTCGCAGACAGAGGGGGGTCAGCTCAGACCTGATAACTAATGGGGTACAAAATTAACACGCTCTTGGAGAAGTATGTGGAAAATTTCATTGTAACTTTGGCTTGTTGCAGGGTTCTGTAATGCAGTGACACGCCGGAAAATACGACAAAGCTATATATAAAAAAGTAGGCGTACGTTACCTCACACCATTGAATGTGAGCTACCAAATCACACGCTCCTTCTAGAATTGTTGAGAAGTTGCACTCATGGATGTGACGTATAAAACATTACATATCAAATAAATAAAAAAATCACCATATATATTCCTGTAGTATTTCCATATGGACTGTTTGTGTGGGAGTTGTGTAGTTGTGTAGAGTTGTGTTCTACGGTATAATTGTTGACATGACGTTTGAATATTTTGCTTATATTTCTTGTTCTAATAATCAACAATTAGGTCCTTATTATTAAGGAATGCAGCTTCGGTGTGGAAACAACAGACTTTAATTTCATGTTGCTTGTGCGTCTCTATCAAATGTGAAAAATCATTAATTAGTAATAATCATTAAATTAACCATGTTCCCCCTGCGCTTGACTGATATGCCAGCATGAATCACTATAACTTTTCAGTTATTTTTGCAGGACTGAGCAGTTCCCTCAATGAATTTAACATATATTTAAGTAGTCATTTTTTTCTGTAAGAGGGCAAAGGTTGTAACTGTAATATATTTAGCTTTTTAATATGATTTACAACCTAGCTTACTTCCGTGCCTTCTTTGCGTTTGGATTCTATTCCTCGATAAATAGTTGCAAGTTTATATTTTAGTGCAAACATACACATTAGAATTGCTTTTCAACCATCTCTCATCAGAAGTTAAAATGCATGAGAATTATAGGCGGTATGAAAATAATACAACTTTCATTTACCACTTCCTCATCTTTTGAGAAGCTGGTTTCTCCTGTTTTGACCACATTTTGGTTTCATAGTGAAGACGTTATAAAGAGAACCTGCAGACTCATTCTTGATAATGCAGATGCAACAATACCCAACACACACACACACTCTCTCTCTCTCTCTCTCTCACTCACACACACACACACACACACACACACACACACACACACACACAGAGAGAGAGAGAGAGAGAGAGAGAGAGAGAGAGAGACTGGTGTTAAAAAACTGGACTGGACTAGAAGGACAGCTCCGACTGGTGGGAGGGACTGGTGCCCCATGGTCAAAAAAATATTGCAAAAGTGCCCTCTAGGGTGCCCTACAGTAGATAAAACATGATGAAGTGCCCTCTAGGGTGTCCTTGCAGTGAAGAGAACTAACTTCCCAAAGCGTGCCCTTCCAGTGCAAAAAGAATGATGATGTGCCCTCTAGGGTGCCCATATGTGTGAGAAAATGTGATGAAGTGCCCTCTAGGTGGGGCCCCGCTTACTTTTTATTTTTTCGCCCGTGCCCCTCAGACAGCCTGTTTCTGCCACTGGGGGGCTCTTGTGGAGTGGGTTAGGGACCATTGTTCTAGATGGTGGTAAAGAGTCAGCTGTCCATAGTGAAAATGACAGATCACTGTGCTGTTATGGAGGTAAGGTGAGGTCAGTGCAGGCCTCACTCCTGCTGTGGGGTTGATTAGAAGTTCCTCTAATCCATAAGTTCACTGTCACAGTGGAAGGTGATGACATGGGTTAGTACTTCACTACTGCCAATATTGTCAGACTGGTACAGAAGTCGTTGCCTGATAGCGGAACTTTAAACAAGAGGAAGTATGCCAATCCATAAATCAATCAAATGATAAATCAACAAATGGTTCATATACAGTTTACACATGCACTCTAGTGTGTATGCTACACATGCTTGGAAACACACACACACACACACACACACACACACACACACACACACACACACACACACACACACACACACAAAACACACAAAGACACAA
>OMKZ01002265.1:7098-26578 GCA_900302535.1 Neoniphon sammara | reverse complement strand
TTTTTAAAATTTTGTTTTTTTTTTTTTTTTTTGGTTAAAATTTTTGCTCATACCTACTGGTTCAGCATAACATCACCCTTGAAGACACTGTTTTCCATTATATACAAGTAATGGGATATTGATATTTCAAAAAAATATATATATATCAACTATGTAAATTCTTCAACATTTATTGTTACATAGCTGAATATTCTGGCATGTAAAATTAGCTAACAAGTTGAAAAAGTCATTTTTTATTTCGTTGTGACTAACAACATGTTTCCTTCTCCTCATACTACAGTGACAGTCAGCATGAAGAAAGCCGCAAAACCGCTTCTCGCCCCTAACCTCATGGACAATTTTGTTATTATTGTCTGAACCCAGCGAGTCTGCCCAGGCTGAACCAGCTGGGCCAGGCAGCAGACAAACAGAGGCCTGTTCATCTCTGTTTTCTCTGGCCACCCTCAAACACAGCGCTGTTACATCACCCATGATTTTCTCTTTCAACAGGAAAGTGCCATTTATGCTGCGTTCGCCCCTCCTTGCAGCCCTACAGATAGTGATCACATCATGTAAAGCCATTTGTTTGGAGATGTTGTGCTGGTGGCCACCCATGTTTAAGCGAGGCCCTGTCCCAACGCCTGATGATGAGTTTTCCAATCCTCTCATAGGCTGGCAGGCAGAGCAGAGCGGGCCGCCCCGGTCCCAGGGCTCTTAGCTCCAGCTCCAGACCTCGGCCGCGGCCCAGACTCCCAGTTTGCAGCGTTCATGTTTGTTCTTCTTCACCTTGATTCCTGTAAGAGTCAACCATCTGATGTACAGGTCAAAGGGAAAGGAAATGGCAATCCCAGCTGAGGACGGGGATATAACCTATTAACTTTCTTGTCTGTGGGAGGGAAAAGTGGATTTCTTCCCTTTCTGGGCGGCAGTTTTCCTTTCCAAATGCAATTGAAGGTTGAATCTAGAAGTCCAGAAGCCCTGCAGTCTCTCTAGTACACTTGATGCTAAATTCAGTGAATCCTAATCCTTGTTATTTGAAAGGAGATCATTTGGTGAAGTTTTTCTGTCCCAGCGTAGGTTCCCTGCAGTAGCTTTGGAAGCCAGCGCCTTCCAAATAAAAGCAGGAATTCACTGTTGATTTATGACTATTTAGACAAGTGGTTAACAGAGAGATGTAGGATTATGGAAATAGTGCTTTCATATGAAATATACAGAACACGTCATGTGGGCTTCGGTGACCACTTAATCTGTTGGCAGGCCAACCCCCCACCCCCCCGCCTGGTCAGATGCACAGGGCTCCTTTTCACTGCTCACGCTGAATATTTTACTTCCACATGAACTTGACAGTTATTGCTGGTCACAAGTTCTGAGGCCTCGACGCAGTGACATGACACCCTATCTCTATCTCAGCCGAGAAGAGAAATGTGGACAAAAACCGACACTGTTTATTGTCGTGTCAGACGCAAAAACACAGCAATTCATCCGCTGACCAGACCACCTTGGTTATCAGTTACCGTCAAGGCACCACAAAAAGACAGAATTCTTATACACTGCATGAGATTAATGCTCTCTACTGAAGATGTGAATAACATACAGTCTTGTTGTGATGAACTTGTCAGAGGCAAATTAGTAAATTTGGGGAGTAAAACAATCAATCATCATCAGAGTGTGTAACACAGTCCATAACACAGAAAATGAGGATGGCACCACTAATTTAAAGGTTTTAAAGCTGAGAGAGAGAGAGAGAGAGAGAGAGAGAGAGAGAATGAAACATGGCAAACAATGAAACATAACATAAATAACCCCACTGAGGACTTTTTGTACCTAAATATATTTTTTGTACTTAAATATGATGTTTTTTCCACATGTCCCTGTGTGTAACTCCTTTTAAAGAGTAAAGAGAAGGCGCACTTGGATGACAGCGGCTGTCCTCATTTCTGATGTGGTGAAAAGGCGTAATGGAGAGCGGGAGCGGATGTCGCAGGCTGTGGAGAGACGGCCGTGTGGCCCGCCTCCTCTCTAACCCTCATCACTCAACAACACTGAGGGGCTTTTCTCATCCCGGAGGTGGGAGAGCCAGACGATGACCAAGGGTCAGACTGACACGCAGACATGAATTTTTCACCGCCATATTTTCTTTGGGTAAATAATCAACCTTAGCATTGCCCCTATGGCAGATGGCAGCTTATAAATCTTGTATCGAATAATAAATAAAGGGACTTTTTAAAACGAAACATGGCTTTGGGGTTTCCCCTCCGAAAAAGCAATTTATTTACTTTACTGGGACTTCTCCACTGCACATGCACAACCTGAGAAAGATTATTTTAATCTCCGGTTTCAGTCCTGAGAAAGGGTAAATCATATAGGTGAAAAAGGATTTTGTACACATAGTTCAGAGTTTTATTCGTTTTTGCATCTCCTGTGTAGCACCTGAATCATATACAAGAGAGGGTGCGTTATTTCTCTATATAGTTTTTCAGTAAAGATCACTGGAAAAACTCATGAAATGTTGAAAGCAAAGTGCAGAAGCATACTTGATCTTCATGAGGTCTTTTATGCAGGTAACCCTGCCTTTGATGGTGTATCTGCACCATGTCAGGGAACCGCAGGGCTGTGCCAGTGTCCCAGTGGGTGTGAGGGAAAGTCGGGCAACATGTAATGAGTTCCACTAGTAAGACAGAGGGACATCTCATGAGTGCACCCAGAAAGGCTTTCATTTTCGCTGAGTCGTCCCCATGATATCTTCAGTAAAGAAATGCCCTGATGACTGTATAGCTCCCACTTCTGAAGTTTACAGCTTCTTTTAAAAAACATGCTTGAAGCTAATAACCTCCTGAAATCATGCTGAAATCATATTTGGATGTTTTGGCAGGACATCATACGCATTCCTGCTGCAATATACTCTACTGTTGCATTTATTAGTCCTCCAACTTACAGTAAATGTCAAACTTTCAAGGAGCCCTGCAGGGTTCAGCTGTGTAATGTATACAAACCAGAGCACAAGAGAAAAAATTTTAAGCTACATAAAGGTTTAGCTTATAAAAGGTGTGATGTTATTTCTGTATTTTTAGTGAATGATTCACCTTTTGCCTCTACTTTGTCCAAGAGCAGGCCTGGGCCTCATTCCAAATATCACTTTTCTCAAAAATTCGCCGTTCCTTTCATTTCATGAGCAAACACTCGGGCTTGGAGGAGCCATGTGTTTTTGATGACTATTTTCCATTTTAGAAACTCTGAAACATCCTTTGTTTGCTTGAAAAGGATAATCACCTACCCCATGAAATGTTGATGAGCAAAATGAGCAGAGCTATATTTACCATACAGAGAGGCTCATTAGAGAGCCAATCCCAGTGACGAGTTGTATGAGGTGGCAAGCACCTGCCTTCTGTCTGAGGCATGCCTCTCTTATTGCACTCGCTTTTATTTACTCACTCTCAAATTATTTTTGGCCCTTAGTTGACAAAGATAAATGGAGGGATTAATATATATTGGACTAATCTGGAAGCTTGCAGGGGGGTAGGGGAGAGCCTGGATAGTATTTCCCTCAGGTAACCAAACGCAGGCCCACTGGATTAAGAGCCATTTGCAGTAAGGCTTAGCCATGATCCTAAGCCATTAGCAGAACATGGTTTTATAAAAAATAAGGGGAGGGGAACCAAGGAGCTTTTTAATTGCCTCCTACTGATTATAATTCAAAGAAGCTCCTTAATGCACACCTTTGATGATTGCATTCTCAGAATATCTGCTGAATATGTAATATGCTGCTTGCTTCAACAGAGTGTGTTTTCAAGTGGAATTCTGAAAATTTGATTGGTTAAGGATATTCAAATGGAAATAATAAGAGCAATTTACTTTTAGTGTAGTCTCACATATAGCATGTGATGTGAATGTGATTTTTATTACCCACAGAACATAAAGCAAATTTCTACACACTTCCTACAATCAAAGTTCTTTAGTTTGATAGGGATTAAAACCAGTCATGATCGACAATGTCCTTAGGTGCCTGTCCTCATAAAACTGGCTTGCATTGATATGCGCTGCCACATCTGACGCTGAATTCAGCCTGAATTGAAAATGGCACTGCATAATGACAGAGACTACAGCAGGCTTCGTTATGTTACAGAGGAAGAAGAAAAACTGAGGTTGAAATCCCATAATCACTTACGTTTAAACTAACTATGCAGATGTGTTTTTTGTTTTTGTTTGTTTGTTTGTTTGTTTAGCTGTGTTTCAGTTAGATCCGGGCCATAGCTATTTTCATGGCAGGCTCACTTGATTTCATTTATCTAATGCAATTATTGGTTTCTCAGTAAAATACCATTCACAAAGGACACTGACATCCATCAAATCATGGAAAAAAGAATCTGATTAATTAAGTATGCAGTATTTGACATTTCTTAAAACCCTCTGAAGTTCAGTAGCTTTAACTTTACTTTTAGTTTTTGCTGTGATGTTTTCACATGTTACCCTCCATCAGTCCATGTCATCCTTAAATCAGAGTGTATGCAGCAGATTTAACTTGACACAGCTTTCGAGTGGTACTATTCATAGATAAGTAACATCCTAATTTAGCATAGATATGGAAATTACTATAATGTCAATTTTCAAACCCCCAGCATTTACCAGTCAACAATCATAGCCACAGTGGAGGCAAAGGCATCCTCAGCTATATTTTAACAACCTGAAATAAATGCAACAATCCATTTCAGACTTACCCCTATCGTGGAGACATGACACAATGTAATGTAGTGTGGCCTAAGAGTTGGAGGTGGCAGTGTTGTGCTCTTTAGGAAAAAATATTCCAGACAGACATGATGGGTGAGACTGGCTGTTTAGCTAATGTTAGCCTCATACATAAACAAAAGAAGTATCCTTCTGCTTTGCTGCACATGGCTTGGTTTGCTAACGAGTAACAACCCAAGTTCCCCAAAGTGAATCATCAATATTTTCCAAAGGTTACCACTGTCAACAGCCTTAAACAGCTATGCCAAATTTAGGGAGTTTGACCAACAGCAGCCATTTTGACAGGAAATAGTAGGTAAACACAGGTGTTACAAATGGCATTAATTAAGGTTGTGCTCCATTAAAGTGTAGCAGAGTCTAGGACCCTGGCTCTGTTAGACCTAAATGGAGCAGAACTTTTATTAATGTCATTAGCAACATCTGTATTTACCTGCTATTTCATGTCAAACTGGCTTGCTAATGATAATTGTTTTAAATAGGCAAATAGCATTATCCAAAGTACAACGATAAACCCTTTAGTAATCCAAAATTGATAGACTTCTGAAAACAAAGTCTCATCGTTTATAATTAGATTTCAATTTTCATCATTATATTTCAGTTTTCAACATTAGATTTCAACTTAAGCTTTGGCTATCTAACTAACTTCTCTCACTTCATGTATAAACAAAACCAGTCACACCCAAATTCTTGTGGAAAGAGAAACCTTCTGCCATAGAAAGCCTAAAGATTTCATTCTTTTTGGTTTATTTTACTAATCCCCTAAACAAGCCTGACAGTTCTCATTTTCTCATTTGTAGTTTAATGCTAGTCACTAATATACTGGTCACTGGGATCTACTGCGCCAGTTTCAGTTCAGTTCAGTTCCAGTTTTCTATAATCATGTTCGGGCACAAAGTTTTGTACTCCAGTGGCCAAGTGTTTTAAGTATGACATGATAGGATATCAAGATGGCATGTTTGGAGAGTTCAGAAATGCTAACTGTCAGTTGCTATTAAGCTTTCTTGCAGTCTTGAGCTTCATTGCCTGTGTTCACCACCAATGAGCACAATGCATTGACGTTGTGTTGCACTGTAGAGGAATAAACTGAAAGCTCCTTCAGCAGCGTTCTAAAATTTAGAAGGGAGGACTGGAGGGAAATGGAGGGCACAGGATGCAAATGAGCAGGCTGGCTCAGAGCTGTGTCACATTGTGCTGGTGAGCCAGTTGCATCCAGATGGGCAAAGCATGGTAGCTTTACAATAACTCACTGTGACAGAGCCCAGATCAAAGACCACTGCAGGCTGGTCCATGAGACGGTTCAAGCAGGAGTGGAGGAATTGCATGCTAGTATGAGTGTGGGGCAACAATGACAGTCGATGGGTGATGAGTGATTGCTGCATGCAGTGGTATCATGCACAGCCATCAAAGTGGACTGCAGAAGTTCACACGAGTCTCTCCGCAGGGTGCATCACATCACAAGCACGCAGGAGGAGGGCAACAGATGCTGCAGGGGGGGCTGTAGACCAACAGATGCTGCAGACAGGGACATCAACCCACCAAACTCTCAAGTGTGTAAATAAATTGAGCATATACAAATATAGTAAATAAATTTCTGCCCTGATCTGTCCTCCTGATAATTATGCTAAAAACCATAATATCAAATTTGGACTTATGAAGGCCAAGATATAGCCAGTGCTGTACCTTTCCATACCTGACATATGCAGTATGTCTGGTATGGAAATGCTACTTGGACACTTGGCTAAGACTGATCAAGTTGGGTCACCTGGGCCACAGCTGGAAGACCCCAAAAACCCAGCAGCTTAAGGTTGTCCTATTGACCATCTGTCCATCAGCAGATAAGATGTTTGTATTGAAATCAAATGATGGCTTAAAATCTTAGCTAACTAACTGACAGGTGGTAAGAACATTTTTGCATCATAGTGAGACTAAAGGATTGCATATTTGCCAAAGTTGTTGCACTGGATTACCTTTTGTGTTGAAACTTGTGCTGGCAAAGCCCTGTCTTGCTAATTTAAAGTAAAATATTGCCTTTTGTTACCAAATGCTCTATATTCAAGCCAATTTAATAAATAGGTTAGAGGGTTAGTAGCCTGAAACATTTTCTACTGAATATGTCAGAACAAAAGTTTTCAAACCACTGTCATAGATTAATTTGAAGCTATAAAGACTTCAGCAGTTTTATTGTGTTTTGGCTATGCAATATTTTGTTGCTATGGTTTCAGTCTGACTTTAAGATAAAGTACATTAGTAAACCATTACACAACCCTGAAAGACTGTTTTGTCACATATAAACTGGTTTTCATTAATATTTAAAACATTCAGTGACATTCACATAAATTTAACATTTTTATCATGCATAAATGATTCATAACAGCTCGCTCACTGTGTCCAAATAGCAAACATTAATTTAATGTAAGATGCATCAACTATGTTATGCTATGAAATATATGTTTTCTAAAGTTAACAGCACATGCAACAAAAACATGTCTTTCAAATTACATCACATGATTTTCTCTTAAGACAGCTCAGCTCAGATGAAAAATGTTTTGAATTCTGGTTGATGCTGTTGGCTCTGATGCTGCAATCATGATTAGCAGCTGTATGTGCTTCGCTGCATCTGTGAATTGTCCATATACTGTGTCTGTCACCACCACCATCCAACAAGTGAAACTCGTGTAAAACCAGAGACGCTTAAAAGGGAGATTGATATTATATGTGTTGGAATGTGTTGCATGGTTTGGGGTTAAGGTTAGGGTTAGGTGTTAGTCTTTGGGTCAGAGGGTTAAAGTTAAGTGCAATGCGCCCCTCAAAACACATTCCGATAAATTTAATAACAACCTGCCTTAAAAGGGTCTTCTTTCATACCTACTTTGTTACCATTTGTCAACAGATGATGACAGGTATTCATGTATCTTTATGTTTATAGGATTGTCCATACAGCACATAAGATTTCATGGCCTGAGTCAAAATGCAAAATAATATTATTCCCCCAAGAAATTCATCACTGGCAGAGTGACCCTGAAAGTCTCAGCATTTAGACGATCATATCACCTCTGAGACCCATACTAGTGAAATTCTTATTGGTCAGGGCGTCCCACCCCACCTAGTCAATGTTAGAGGGGCAATACTGCATTACACAATTTCAAACACCAGGTGGCGCCACAGAATAAGGTGTGATATGTCTAATAACACCTGCATTGGCACACGGACTTATACAGAGACATACAGGCAGACAGATCACCAGGTAGATCACAGACAGACAAAAAACAGGAATGCTATTGTCCCAGATATTGAGAGCAACTCTGTATCACCCATCGAGCTGACGAGAAAGGTTCTCCATATTCCTCCTGCCCTCTCTGGATAATCACAGGCACTGTAAAAGAGAGGGGCTATAAAACATTGGCCAGCTGGTGATAAAGAGTCCTCACATCTAGCAGGTGGTGCTCCATATGTAACGTCCCCTCCATACAACCAGTGAGTTATGGCTTTATTGCCCCACACATCCCCTTCATATCTGCCTGCTTCCCAGCCACGGCCAGGTAAGACCACCTGTCGGAACAATGATAAGACAATAAGAGGACTAGTGCGTAGTGATAGCCTGGCAAGGATGGGGTATGAACACAGTATTAATAAAGAGTGACGTGTGTGTGTGTGTGTGTGTGTGTTTGGATGGCTGAGTCTCACCGTTGAAGAAATGTTGGATTAGCCCAGCTGTAGGTGATATTATAAGTTCTTTTTCTTCTCTAGTATAAAAAAGATATTTCCATTTACCTAAAGTACATGATTTATGCAATTAGGCCTCTGTCATTTGGATTTATGTTGCTATGGTCCCAATTGTCCACTGGAGGGCAGTATAACTATAAGATGAACCAATTTATTTAGGATTTTTTTTTAAATATACCCAGGAGTATTGTTCTGGTTTTATTAAGAGTGGATATAATTCATGAGCCTCGGAGATTCTAAAATAAACCATTAAGTGTTCACACTTTCCTTTAGGACTCAAGAGAAGGTGACAATGGCAAACTTCTTTCAACATAGGAACATAGATTGGTTGCAATAATTCAATATTGACCTTGCAATAAGCAAATATGGCTCCCCATTGTCCATATTGCTAGATTATCTAGAAGATATCACAGCTGGAGTTGTACACAATACTTCTACTCTGCTTGCCGAGGCTTGGTTGGCTTAGCAGTTATACAAACAGAGAGATGGCTGATTATTTTTGCCCTGATTCACCAACATGGCATTGAGATCCACAGATCAACAGCTAGCTTTATAAGTACTCTACTTTTCAGAGTGTGATATTCAGTAAGTCTGAGGATCTCTGTGCAAACAGCCTCTTTATGACAGAGAGCTAGGTGAGTGGCTTCAGACACTACAAGCCAGACAACTCATCAAACAAACATACTAAAGGCACTGAGTACACTCACTCTGTACAGTTTGATTTGTGTTATTAGACCATTTATTGACATTACTACCACATTACAGCTTGCTATCAGACACCGCTGTATTTGAAAACAGTATAGTGATACAGTCCCTTTGCTTTTTGCTTTGTATTGTATGTTACTTTCCTCAGATAAGGAAAATATTTGCCCATTTACTCTAAAAGCACAGTACTTTACTCCGGCCCATGCTGGCATTTGGTGTGAACACACGCACTGCATTTTTCCCATCTTCCCCCAAAACATCATAAGAAGATCATAAGCCAAAGACTTTGTTCCTTCCTTGACACTTGTAGTATTAAGAGACATTTCGTGTTTATACAGCACATGGGGAGGTGCCATCTTTTCTGCGTGGGCTTTAGCACCTTTCAGCACCTCGCTATCTGGCTCAACTTGCTAACTGAATCTCACTTGATGAATCCACACAGCTCCCACCTGCACAGCGGAGAGGCAAGGAGGCTTCTTTTCACCAGGCAACCTGACAACAGCTTTAGCTCTAATCTCCACTGATTTCTCTTTCACTCATTTTCCTTTATTGTTTCTTGAATGTTAAAGTTGATGACTGATTATTTTACTGTGTTGCCACCTTCCAAATCTCTCACCATGCCTTATCTCAAGTTGAGAGAAGATAGATAAAGTGGCGTGCCAGTTAATGGTTGGACTGAATGCAGGTGTACACAGTGTTCACTGCGAATCATATCAGGGAAAATCAAAGGAGGTATGCTAAATCCTTAACCCATAAACCTAATGCTATAGTGTATATACTTTAAAGAAATTTCCCAAACTGTCTGGGAATAAAAATTGCTGCCTAAAACAAAAGCAAACAGGCTTAACATAAGACTTCCTACTATTTCAGTCTAAATCACTATTGGTATACATGGTTGAGGAGGTCTTCGTTTTCGTTAAATACACATCATAAGACAGTCTCACCACTCAATATCCAGCATGAACCCTGTTCAATTCTCTTTAACAACTGTCACAACACACATGGTGCAAATCCTAAGTGTGACTGCCGGTGGGACAGTATAGCTCAGTGATCAAGAAAACACACTTTCCCCCAGGATGTAATAGTTTACATTTCAAAGCTTCTGAGTAAGCACGTAGAGACGTCAGAAGGCCGAACAGAAGGCCTCCCCATTGTGCTACAACAGCCAAACACATTATGCACACTCTGATGATGCTGGCCAACTCAGCAGCGATGTCATTTTCTTCCTATCCATAAACGGATGCTGCAAAGCAACATTTAAAGTGCCCAACCAAATTAGCAGTCAAATGAGCAACAACATCTGTTAAATACGTTAACGTCACAAGTTTTTTCCAAAGCCAATATAGAAAAGATGTGACCGCAGATGTAAATGGCCCTCTTTTCATTTCCCGGATTTAAAATGGTTCCACCATAATGACGACTATTGTGAGGAATAGGAAAATATCATTCACGGGATCAATATCTATTTCCATATGACATAAGAATGATAATAGGCTTATAAGCGCATACAGATGGTCCGACAAGGAATGGCGGTTAGGAAGTGTTGCACTGAGTCGTGTCCATGAAAACACACAGTACTGTAGTGAATATTGTGGTCTACTGTCTTCTCCAGCATGGAGAAATGAAGCAACTGCCACAACTGTCATTCTGGTGCCTTTGCCTCAGCCAGGCCATTGCTTTCTAACTGCCAGCATCCATTTTATTCACCTTCACACCAACAGTAGGTGAACTCAACCTCCACGCACATAGTGGCTTGGGCATGCAGCTCATTTTCTTCCTTTACAAATTGAGTGGCCTGTCACCGAGTAGTGCAAAACTATAGATTTGCACAAAACATGAACATCGCCTGAAGCTTCCTCAGCCAAAATCGTGTATGTCAAGCAAAACTGCATCTTCTGCATATCCTCCGAATGCCTTGACAGACATCTTGGTGAAAAGGCTGAAGCGGCCCTTTCTGCTCGGGGTCTTTCCACAGTGCCAAAGTGGGCCTGGTTTTCAGCCATGTGTGACCAGGGCTCTTACCGGCTCACACTAATGACCCTAATTGGGAAAGTGGGCTCCATTTCAGGGTCACTGACAGACTGACTGGCATGTGAGGAATGTGACCGAGTGGCACCTGCCTATTGTCTGGGCCACCCTATCAATTAGCTGCTTACTGCAATGGACACCTTCCTTCATGTTTGTCTCTGACTTCGGTCTGAAAGCCAGGCGGAAAAAGACTGAGCCCGAGCTCTCAAAGTGGTTCCCCAAGTAACAATTTTACATTATGGTACGTCCCAAGCAGATGTTCAGCTATGTGGCTTGGGTACTGACAGAAATCCTTGCTGCTCTACTGACCCTCAAACATTTTTTCCTACTTGAGCAACTTAGATTTTTGAAGAGATGGGGTAGAAATATTCAACAGTCTAAACAATCTCACACCTTTGTCAAATGCTTTTCAAAGTCTCCTCTGTCATGTCATGGGAAACTTGCTCTCGCCTGATCTGGGAGGTTTCAGTTCATTCAGATCACCCCTGACTTCCATCAGTATAGCAGAGACAAGCGTTTTTGTCACATTGTCACACGGCACAAGCATAGAAAGACGTGCTTTGTTGCTAAGGGAGTGGTGGGCTATTTGTTAGTGTTGCACTCTGGGCTGTAATCGGGTTTTCCAGCGCTGTGTGAGATGAATTTTCAAGTGAACAGGCAAGGAGTGCCTTTCACAGTAACCAGCCCCGCTGCTTCCCCTTTGGCATCACACCGTCAATTAATCAGCCGTTTGATGTGGTTCACCTTGTGCTGTGCTCCACACCCATGAAGCCTTGAAGTGAATGTGCCCTCTGTAGCAACTGTACCATGAAACTTCGCCTCAGAAACTCTCGAAAGTCTCAAAGTTCAGCGCCCTGTTCTTGCTTTCAAGATCGATTTGAGTTTCTGCAGCCATTTCATGCTAGCAAATAAGGGAAAGTAGACACTATGCTTGCAGCTTTAGATTAAAAATGGGAGAGGTCTTGTTTAATCAAGGATTTATTTATCAAAATTGCTGAAATCAGTCAAATTAAATGAGCGAAAACACTTTGATTCACTTTTACTCGTGATACTCTTGGTATTTGAATGCTACTGTTTTAATGATTTGGATGACAATGCACATTATTCACCACTGCCCTCACGTCATTCAGCCACTGAGAACTTTTTACCATCTCAAAGGCACGATGTGTACAATAAACAGGCTTCGATGTGCATCTGTGATCTTCTTTGGCTGCGGTATCCATTCAGCTCCTCTCCTTCTGAGCGAGCCACTGTCTGCCACCTGCAGCCCTGCGGTCCCGCTCAGATGTGGCTTTGCTAATACCTGCACTATGGTCCTCTCATTTCAGCCTCAGCCTTACATTGGTAGGTGTGCATAAAATAAAAGGCTTTGAAACGTGCAATTTCAATGGCATGATTTAGGGACAATATGAATATTTCAGTCTCACCACAATTCAACACGCAGATGTTCATATTGTAATTATGGTAAAGAAAACACCAACACACTGTATTGTCTAGCCCTGAGAACCTCTCGAAGCCTAGAAATACTGGGAAAGTGGGTTTAGGAACCATTTTCCATGACAAAATTTAACACCACCTCACTGACATTTTCTTGAACCCACATCAGTGCTTGTCTTTCGAGGAAATAACCGAGACAAAATCTTGATAATGAAGGGTTTGGATTCTATGATGATTTTTTACTTGCTGCAGCTTAATACAAGTCACTGAAAGACATGGGTGTGAGCCACGCGCGGTGAGGTATGTGTGTCAATAGTGCTGGCCTGGAGGTGAACCCTTGGATACACCTTGTGTGGAGGGAGAGGGGGGGAATGAAAGGCACAGAGAGATGGAGCAGGGCGGGTGTGGCCTCTGCTAAGTGACTCAGCCGGGGCTCCAGCCTGCTGATTGACAAATCAAATGCCCATTGACAGGCCACACTCTGCCTCCAAATTCACTGGCTCCTTCCACTGCACAGGTGGTCTTTGTCTCTCCCTCACACACACACACACACACATGTATTTACCACCTAGATCACAGTGCAACCTCAATGACTGATTGCCCCGCATTGAAGAGGTAAATCTCTCCAATTTTTTCTTACCTTATTAAAATATTGTGAATGGCATCCAACAGCATTGCCCCGCACATGACCTAGCAGTTGCAACACAGCATGCCAGGATTTGACCTCGTCCACACAACCAGCGTGACACTTGATTAATGGGCTCTGAGGTGAACCCTGTGTGTCTGTCCCAGGTCAGTCTTTTTGTGTTGATCCTTGAAGGGAGTGGTCAAATTGTCCCCCAGTAAATTGATGGTGCTTTCAGGAAGGAGGGAGGTAAAACAAGTGCCATAGAGTGAGACTGGCTAAACCTCTTTATGGATGGCATTTTCTTGCTCTCTCTCTCGCTCTTTCTCTCTCTCTCTCTCTCTTACACCTACACACACACACACACACACACACACACACGGGAACAAAGAGAAACCACTTTCAGTTGTCAGTCACAGCTCTAGTTTACCTTGATAACTTTGGCATACTGTCAAACTTTAATCTATAATAGGCATGTTTGCAAAGTAAAGAATCCCTAAGAATGATCTATTTGCTCATTTCTTAGGTCTTGTTTAAATAAATGCATTACATAAACTCTTTCTGTATTTGTTTGTAAACATCAGGAGATGACGTGCTGAGTAAATTTACTCTTGTGTGTGTGGTCACGGGAAGGCTGAGGTAGCTGCGTTTTATAATGCCACCCAACAGCTAGGGACTTTTATGCATATTGCCATTTGTAAATTTTACTTAAATCCAGATTTTCCATAAATTAAAAAGAGTTTATAAACATTATGGCCTGTTCACTCTGGGGGTTTTATTATAACAAACTTTTTGCAGTGATTTTTTTAGGGGAAAAATATATTGTCATAATGAAAACATGAAATTGTTTGCGTTTTTTTTTGTGAAAAACTCAGAACTCTGAAACTTTTTTTGTGTGTGCAAACTGAAAACATGAGGTACTCTCCCAACCCAAACACCACACCAAAAATCAGTTTCACAACAGCTGCAGAGTGAGAGTTGAAACTGGGCATGTTCCTGTTTTTACATCCTCGAACCGATGCACATTATTGCATGAAGCAAGCTTTCTGCTTGGTGTAGAAACCCACTGTTTTGCAGCCTCACGCTGATATCATCATAGAAATTTTGTAAATGTGAAATGCTCCGTCATGCTCAGTGTGGTAAACATCCTAAGAACAGACTTGCAACCTGCCCGCCTGTCTGCTTCTCTGTCTGTACACTGACTCGGGAGACGGGGATTAGAGGCCTTGGAGGACTGACTGTATGGATGGCGTATGAATAACATGGAAGAGAGGTGACAGACGGGACAGATCACGTCTCATCACCAGTAAAGCCTCCGAGCTCCCATTGGGGACCAGTGCATCAGACAGAGAGCTACATAAAGGGCCGCCGCAGACGAAGGCCTGGTCAAGGCCTAAGCTATAGAAGCCCTGACATCTGGCTTTCTTCTATGTTTCACCGCCAACCTGCTACCCCAGTCTGGCAGCTATATGCACTTCATTATTGCGCCTTAATGCGCTCTTGAATCAAAGTCAAAATTTAGTCCCGATATGTGTTTTTATTGCCAATATAGATTTACTTGAGATGACGCACCCTCCATAAGATATACAGTAGGCTATATGGATATACAATATATGGTACTTGTAGCCTCATTACACTGCCCATCAAAGTACAAAACGTACAATGTGTATTGCAGGTTGGCCAACAAACTGTAAAGATAAAATTATGATGAGACAATAAAGGCAGGCTCAATCATTTTGAGGGGAAGATGCACAGCAGGTGGTAGGAAAAGCTCTGACAGAACCCCTGATTTGTGCAGAATTGTGTTGCTTAAAGGATATGGCCACCAGATGCCCATTTGGATGAAAATCTAGGTTTCAGTCTAATCTGTCAAATTCAGAAGCCAAAAACATGTCAGCATCATGAGAAATGCGAGAAACTTTGGTGCGAACACTGTTCCAAACACTTTTTCCTTTACATGTATTTAGAATCATCAAGCATGTGTTAACAATTTTATGAATACAATTATATTTTATTAATTCTATCTAAGGATATCAAGCCATACTTTTTTTTCCTTGGAACAGTTGACTGCCCTTGTGTTGTGTGCAGAGGACCTCAGCAGTCCTAGGAACATAGCCATAGATGGCAGTGTTTTGCCTTATTTTTTAACAGCCCCCTCAGCTCTATTGCTATGCAGAAATTAAACATTGTTTTTATGGAGTGCAATGTTTTCTTTGAAGGTCTGCTTGTAAAGAGGGTAAATTTAATTTATTATTTATCAGTTTTGTTTATTCTCTTCTGAACTACTTGAGGTCAGTTTTCTGAATTCATTGTATTGCCCTGCCAAATCAAACACTTAAATATAATTTGTTCCTATTATAATGATTCCCAAATGGTACGTCTACAACAATAGTTCATGTGCTGTGTATATTCAAGTCAACTAATATGAAAATAACCTCTAAACAAAGATTTTTTTTCCATCAGGTCAAACGTTTTATTTACCATATTTATTTTTCCATCTTGAGTCACTCACTGCTTTTTAAATTTGTGGTTCAGCTGTACTTCAGGGGCTTCTATTTTTTTTTTATTATCTTGTTATTTTGATGTTTAATTTGCTTAATTAGTTGAGAGATTAAAATTGTTCTTTAAACACAGTATAGCCCTATTTTCAAGGCACTATTTTATTTGCAGTTAATAAAAAAGTATTTTATTTTAATGTATCACCATTCACAGCATTATTTGGGGTGGGAAAATGTTAAATAAGATCATGTTAATTACTGAACTTCAAATTCAGGATTTATTGATGCATTTCCGGTAGAAACATCCTGATACCCTCCTTTTATTTGCCGAGTTAAAGGAGATTTGTTGACAAGTTCTACTTGAATAAATTGTGTTTAGACAACAGTAAATTTCCTTGGTCTTTTGCTCTGACTGGGCCAAGGTCGGTTTTATATTCGACTGAAATCATAAAATGACACTCGAGATAAACAGAATGTTTACCCTCCCCATGTGAGCTGAGGCTGATATGTAAATGCAGCCTTATTCTTTCATCAAATTTGCATTTACCCTCTTAACCAAACACTACAGGGCTCCAATTCAAACAGTACTAATGATGGCTGGCCCTTTATGACCGATTGCCGTATCGGCAAAAAAGGGAAGAGCAATTTAGCCTGGAATGAAAGGAGTAAAGCATAGTAGCTATCTGTGAGTGGCTGACAATAATTGGATCAACTTTGCTGAGAAATGGATGTGTTTTGATGCTCTAGTGGCTGACTGGCAATCGCCTGCCTTTTCGCCTATTTATCATTCCCTTTTTATCTGCCGCTGCCAGACCTTTCCACAGCCTCCATTCCAGGGCCGGCTAATCAAACAACTTTTTAATAAGACTAAACGGCATCTCCACAGCCGACGAGCAGACCAGGGCGCACAGCACAGTGAGGGGAATCTTGGGAAGAATATCAATTAATGCTCTGACATGCTGTTTTCTCGCGGTGAGGAGTTTGACACAATATAGTGCTGAGGAAGATTCAGCTGACATTGTTTGCTGCTTTCAGATCTGTCAGGCGAGCCGTGCTTAATCAGGCCTCAGCCTCTTTAGGTTTAGGCTTCTTATTGCTTGTTACCTTTAAAGTCTCAACTTAGATAGACTGGACTTTTCAGCAGGACCCTGGTCAGAGCTGCTTTGTTTACTGGAGATGATTTCAGACCTTAACTGCAATGGCTACACTGTCAGCTCATTGTTCCATTATTTTAAAATTTTCCTGCATGCTTTGAAAATAGCAAAATTTTAAAGGGGCTTCTGTGTAAGATTTCATCAACCTAGATTTTCATGCTTTTGTCTTTGGCGTTTAATGCTGTGCAGTTTACACGTAAAAATGCATTCAAAACTATCCTGAAAAAAGCTGGCATTTTCTGCAATTTTGCAATCAGTAGAATCTAATATTTTAAACATGCTTTAGTGCATTACGTATGAGCGATAACATTGCTCGTGGTCCTTTAGCACCTTGACACGACTCCGTTTTGTGGTCACTGTCCAGGCTGAGCTCGTGTGGTGTGGCTGCTTGGCAACATGGCCTGACAGCGTTACAGTGGGAAGGTTCAAGGTCCTGTCAAAAGCAAGCCCAGCCTGTTTTCACTCCTTGTCCTGGAATAAAATTGATGCCTTGCGGCCCACCGCAAGCTCACCAGCTGCTGCTTGTCCATGCGGCTATAGAGAAGTTAACAAGCTCAAAACAAAACGAGTGACAAAATGCAACAAAGGGCGGTAGGGAGGGAACGGGGCCTAACGGGGCCGTCTTTACGGAGGATCTCCCTGTTGGTCCGCTACCACCAAAGGAGGGGAAGGCAGAAAAGGGGACCTTGATTCGAGTCCTTGCTAGGTAACTGAGGGTCTTATGTTTGGAATGCGTCTCCCTACGCCTGTGATATCCCACCCTGCAAGTCCCCTGGCCATAGGTCACACAATTTGTCTTTGTTCCCAATGCCTCAATTATGTATTTCCTTTTTGAAAAAAAAAAAGGAAAAAAAGAAAAGATGTGGTGCCCTTGGTAGAGAACAACAAACTCACATTTTGAGTGTGCCTGTCAAATTGCTATCTAATTGTTGCAGGGCTGCAGGGGGAGCTGATATCTGCTTTTCTCCCGCCGCCGGCTGCCGGCCCTGCCATTCACAAAGCCCGGGGATGCCACACACATTCTGTTTGTTCTACATGAGCAAACAGATTGTAAACTGGCTGATAATTTTTGTACTGACAATGTCATTTACGGCTGTCAGCCTTTTGTCTGCTCTGTTTGCTTTATTCAAATATGAACCGAGTGGACCTCCCCTCCACCGCTCACTTCTGCATTAAAATCACATCAATTCACTTCCATTTTGTCTTATCTGAAATTCATTGGAGGCAATCACTTGGTTGAATGCCCCAGCGTTGCCATGGAGACCAAAGGTCCCGTGTGGACTTCAGAAGGATTAGGAACTTGTAAGATTTAAGTCTTGAAGTACACAGTTGCTTTGTTGTGTCTTCCTTTGATTTGATGGGGAGGAATTTGCCTTTTCTAACTTTGAGCTGAGGTGAAATAAATCTGTATATGCATTAGCATCCTCTGGCAGGATTGATAAATATTCATCCATTCCCCTTTGCACTGATCTATCTCTACATTTACCAATCTCTTTAAAAGGCACTCCTATAGTTATTTGCCTGACCCTGATCTGCATTCATATGGCATGGTGATCCCAGTGCACTACTCTGAAATTGATGTTTTATCCCTGCGCTGCTCCGCTTCATTTGTCAAGCAGCCATCTTTGTGCCGAAACTATGACAGTCCAAGTGGCATGCGGTGCCTGGGTGCCCTGGTGGCACCTCTTCGCCCCGTTGGGGGACAATAAATCCAGCTCAGCGAAACGAGCAAGGGTGCTCAGTGGGCGCTCGCCTCCCGGGGTGTCCCGCTCCGCTCCTGAGGCATCTCCCCCCACCCCCTTTGTTCGCCAAGGTCAGGGCACGAAGTGCTGAGTTATTCACATCAAACTGTCTGGCTGGAAGCGCCTGCAGATGTTACTGTTTTTGTGTTTGGTTTTGTCTCTTCGCTCCCTCTTTTCTCTCTCCCCTGCTTCTTGTCAGCGCTGGCTGCCAGGGCGCTTGGCGTGTGAGTTTTTAAAAAGCTGAAAAAACGTGGCCTGTGAAAGAGAAGTTGAGGCCTTGGCTCCTGCACCTCGTGAATTGGAGGTTTTTTATTTTCTTTGCCTTTACAGCCAAAAGTACAAAGTAAACAGTCTGAAGTAAATGGATTCATTTTTAGTTGTGCCAGGCAGTTTGTGCACAACAGAGAGCCGCTTCTTTTTGTCCTCTTTACCATCAATGCTAACATCTATTACCCTTCATTGTCGGCCATGACAAGCGGTTTTCAGAACTTAATGCATTCCAAATATTTTCCCCACTTTCTTACAAAGGTTAAGAACAAAAGAAATCTTTTTGAATAGTTTGTACATTTTAATGAACAAAAGGATTGTCTACATCAAAACACTGAATAAAGTTCTTAAAATATGCTGTAAATGTATAGACTAATTTGCATCTCATTAACATGTTCCTTATTGAATTATGCTGTACACACAGGGCAGTTTGGTTGTTGGTGAGACAATCAGAAGAATAGTGGTGATGCTAGGATACTATGCATTTCTGTAGGTGAAATTCAGTGTCGTTAACAATTACCAAAACATCAGTGAATGTAGGGGCAGTGAGACTTTGGGACCCGTCTGCATAGTCTGTAC
>OMKZ01002262.1:293-36506 GCA_900302535.1 Neoniphon sammara | reverse complement strand
CCCCCCCCCTTTTTTTTTTTTTTTTTACAAATCACACAGGTTTCGCATACAGGTTAAACAACAGCTACAATGATTACCTTCACAGAAACTCCCAGATCGGCATGCAGTATCACTCAACCACTGGGAGAAAAATGAGTCTTTTAAATGTGGTCACGATTGACTGGGTGGAAAGACACGGTGAGGAACTGCCCCAAACCAGGCATAGCCTCAGCACAGAAAAAGGAAGGAGCCACATTGATTTTAGTCATTAGCCTTGTTCCCCTCCTATGCAGTGTCTGAGGATAATTAATTGAATAGCAATTACAGTCAATGTAGCTTGGTGCATTATAAAAGATAATGTCATCAGAAGGGACTGCAGCTGAGATGGAGATTTTTAAAGCTCGTCAGCATTCGGACGCAAATGCCTATTCCTCGCTATTGGATGGTTCTCACTGCCAGACATGGCGGTGGGATGAAAGCCATCATGCTGTTGAGCAGTTTAGTTCAGTTGCAGCTTGTAAGACTACATGCAATTGAGAAAATGTTGACAGCAAATTAATCAAACTCCCTCATCTCGGTGCCTGAATCTGGTGCTGTAAAGGTGGTCTAATCAACCCAACCCCCGCAAACCCACACATACACAAACACAACCCTCCTCCCCCGTTGTACACAAGAGTGTGTGCACTTGGCTGGGAAAACCATACCCCATTTATGGCCACACTACTTTAAATTCTCTTTAATTATAGATTGTAGAAGTGTAACGCTGGTGCTGCTCGGAATATGCTCACTTTTCCTGCTCTTTAAATATGAAGTGTAGAGATTTCCTTCCTAAAACCCCCTAGAAAATAATTCATTCATGTCATTCTCTCCAGTACTTAGTGAGCTGACTGGCCTTCAGGACCATAGGTCTGTGGACTTAAGATCAAGCTGGGGGAAGTGGAGTAACATGCTTGTAAAACTAAAACTGAAGCCTCTGTAAATGAATGCTTAGAAACCATAAAACGTTAACAGGGTGTCTTTTCTGTTGAATATAAATCTAGTAGCCAGTTTTGTGATGGTTAGGCCACATTTTTGTCTTTTATTTGGTCTGTGTGATGTTTTTGCCTCAAACATGCAATTGCCCACAGACCTTGGTCAGCATTGTGTTAAGTGCTTGCACATTTCCTGTTTTTACATCTGCAGGCCTTTCTTTTTTACAAAGGGTAAACATTTTCATGTGCCTCATTCATTTCCATCCTGTATTCTTGATTGACTCAATGCATGAATCAGACTTTGTCCACATTGCTTTTAACTCGGTTTTTGCCACTGAAGATTTGTGCAACGCCACTCATTTATATTCACATTTTACACATAGAAAATTATTAGGTAATCAGTCATAGTTCTGAGGAAAAGCACTCTATCTTGTAGCCACCTCTTATCCTCTCACAACATTGTCTGTGGTTTGAGAACAACATTTCTAAAGTGGTCAGCAACAACATCTGTCAGTGGCTTATTTGAGTAGACCAGATGATGGAGGCAGCAGAAAGTTCCCAACGCGAGGTCTAGATGAGTTTTTCCCTCCTCCCCAGTGTCGAGGGACCCAGCGTAATGTAGGCCAGTACCAGCCCATGGTACAGTACGCTCTGTCTTATACAGCTGCAGGGATGCTACTAGAACAATGAGCCTTTGCCTTTCCACAACAGCTCCTTAGGATCAGCCCTCAATTCAAGTTGGACTATTGTCACTCTGTGGGGCTGCTCATCACTGTGTGCAAACGGCGGTCAGAGGAGAGGGGAGCCTCTGATATGGGGTGTTTATACTATGCCATAGGCCATTGTGGGTGAACTCGTGATGGAGGTAACTCCTGTTATAGTTTCACTATGGGGTAACAGCTTTGCTTTTCATTAATTAGGTCTGAACAATGCTGTGGTTAGCCTTTTTATCCTGATAACCTTTAGTAATGTGATTTTAGAGAGATAGTTTGTTTGTTAACTGAATAGCAGTGTGCTTTGGCCACATTCTCTGGCAAAGAATCCAAATCCGCTCAACTATCAAAGTAAGCTTTTAAGCTGTGATACATGGGCAACATTTTGAAGTAGAAGCAGTAGGCCATTTTGGCAGCAGCAATGACCAGCAGTATGTTTCATTGTTCCTCTGTTCTTTCTTGCCCAATGGCATTCACATTGGTTTTTATCCTGTTTGTCAACTCGGATCCCCGCTGTGAAGTCAGTATTTGTTATTTCCATTGTGCTGGGGTAGAAGTACAGGGGAAGTTGCAGATGTACATGTTTCAGCTGTGGAAGATGTTTTCAATTGCCCAAATTTTTTACCTGCACTGAGGGGAAGTCAACTGAGCATGCTTCACTGAGAAAGGTTCTTCTTTTTCAGCAGCAGGTTTCCTCACAGCCTCATGTTTATAGGTGTTTTGTGTAACTGTGGTGACAACACATTTTTAGACAAAATAACATCCACAGCTAACAACAGTGACCGCAAACAAAGTGGGTAATTTAGGTGGTGACATACAGTTGTTCAGATATGTGAACAAATTATGAGCACTTTTTTTGGGTAGTTACTAGGCTAAATGGTCTCAAAATAGAAGAGGCTAATTGCAAAACAGGCCATGGAACATATTTTATGTCAGTCAGAAGAAAATGTGATATAGTAATGCTACCTATAATAGTGGTGAAATGCGTGTGTCTGTGCTGTTGATGCTTAATTGTCCTCTTGATGTATATGCCATACAGGCATCAAAAAAGGAGTGTGAAATTATGCTTCCAGTATATTTGGGCTTTTGGGCTTTGCCAGAATTTATTGAGAACATGATAGTTTGTGTTCTCTGAAAACTTAGGAACTGGAATCAAATGCCATCCATTAGTGACGCAGTTCTCCAAAAATTATGGCACACACCCTACAGCCCAAAGTCTGTTTTAAGATGTACTGAAGGGAGCTGATGTGAGACTTCCTAGTAACAGGGATAAAACTAAAGCAGCCTAAACATGAAATGTGAATTATAGGCAATGAAATGCTAAACATTGTTTTCAAATTAGAAAGTTTAGTCCAGGATGGTAAATGGGATAAATTTTACAAACTAGGTTTTTCTGTGATTAGAGTTTCAAATAAATTCATTGAAAATCCATTCCACTTTGATATTAAAAGTACTGATTTTACACCAACTCCCTGATTAAAATTTTGAACTAATTTTGTAGCGCAAGAGTGTGTGCAAAAAACTCAGGGGATTGAATACTTTTTAAAGTCACTGTAATTACAAAATATAATTTCAGTGCGATGTTAACGTGTCTTTGTGTTTTCTATATATATTACAGTCTTTGCTAATCCACATTTTGTGCAGCTTATGTATAGCAGTCAGAAACAGTTGATTGTGTAATAAAAACTGAGAAATTTACTATAAGAAAGAGAGAGAGAAAGCTGGAGAAGGACAGGCAGGTGGGCCAGCAAGGAGGAGAGAGAGAGACAGAGAGAGAGAGAGGGGGAGTGCGAGGTAGAGTACTGCAGTGACGGACAGCATTGACTCAATGTGTGCTTTGCTCCCGCACGTTCAAACATTCATCACTCAGCTCTATCCAGCCTCTGTCGTACTTATAACAACTTTATGTTGCAGTTGGGCTGTTTCTGCCCTTGTCATCGTTTCCCGAAGCAGTTTCCAGGAGTTAAGGCCTGTGCAGTAGCTTATGCTCCTTCATTTATTCATTCCATTGCTCTCAGAATACTATTAGCAATTTTTCACCCTAGCCCTCTCTTGCAGGCATGTTGACTCATTGGATTTCCCTTCTATTTGATATTTCCCTACTTATTTTTCTTGTTTTTTTTTCCATTGCCTCTGTCCTCCTGGGGTTTCCCCTCCTATGGTTTCTCCTCTTCTTGACGAGAGGAAAAACCATCCATGTAGAGCTTACACATCACACTAAATGGCCGGTAAGGTTGACCTGTGATGACCCAGAAACGCTAGAAGGGACTTCATAGAACGTGATTGTGTAGATAAGATGCAGTTTGAGCAGGATGTAGTTAAGTAGTTAAATATTGATAAGGGAGTGTGAGTTTCATGCAAACAAACGTGCGCGCAGAATCGGCTCACTCTTTCCAATTCAGTACAATATCCGAATGAGGAAGTAGA
This sequence comes from Neoniphon sammara, assembly GCA_900302535.1. Lineage (NCBI taxonomy): Eukaryota > Metazoa > Chordata > Actinopteri > Holocentriformes > Holocentridae > Neoniphon > Neoniphon sammara. The sequence continues at coordinate 32,416 of OMKZ01002262.1, read as the reverse complement.
CTTTATATAGCTTGCTTCTTATTGCCCCAGAGAACCGTTTGAAACAGATGCTAAGGTCAAATGGGAATATGGCCTTGGCTTTGCAACGAGTGTCTCTTTCTGCTCTCCGCGCAGTCTGGAGCAAGTGTTATTAGTGCACGTGCAGAGCATAAAGAAGTACAAGCATAGGTCTCTCTCTTCACACAGCTCCCTCACACCTCATTAAATGTGTCTAAGTAGATTTTCTAAGTGGATTTTTTTGAAGCTTAATGACACAGCTCATGCATTCCGCACTGAATGAGCTCTGTGTTTTTGTCCCTTGTGCTGAAGTTACAAAACCTAAAGAACAGACCCGGTTCAGAACAAAGCCTAATCTACCGTATTCTTCAGGGCTTAGTTTTTTCAATCTGCTTCAGCACTGCCGTAAGAAAAAGGCACAGCATCGACAACACTCTGCTTGTTTGACCACAAATTGTATTTGTGTCAGGGTAAATAGCTGTGCTGTTGTAGCACCTGCAGCCCCGTGCTGATACATCATAATATCACCTTTCTTTCAAGCTTGTGCAGAGATACTTGTCAAATTAAGTCACTTGTCACTGATACCAAAGAGACACCTTATGGGCACAGTTTTGAGATACATTTACACAGCCTCATCTATGCTTCACTTAATCCTTAGCCTCATAATAACTGGAGATGCAATGACAAATCCAAAACCCCCTTTGATGCCCAGAGCAGTACTAATGGCCAACACAATTAAAAATTATTATCCAGAGATAGGCCATAATATAATGGCAATATTGATGTACAATCTTGCAGACAGCTATCAGGAGCTCTTTAAGTATTGTTTTTATTGGAGATTAAGCTCTGTTCATTATTGACTGCTGTAATCTGCATTCATTTTTTCACAGTCTTAATCCAAGTTGAGGCAAATTTAATAGTGTTTAAAATATATATATATATATATTTCCTCGTCATCACCAAGTGTTTGTTGGGTGTCAGCAGCCTTCACCTTGTGGGGTTTCCTAATACCAGTTTAACCCCAATATCTACCTTTTAAAACCAACACATCTACTTTTGAGTTGGGTATGTTTATATTGCACTGAGCTAAAACAATTATGTGGGCACTCCAGTTTAACTATGCTCATAGTTAGGTTAGGTTTAACAGAATGGGTTGCAGTGTGGCTCACCTGTTTATGTCAAGGAGTAGCCTAGCTCAGCTTACTTGCAGTATTTTAAATTGGTACTGACAGGTTGCTAAGCTGAGATGAACTTCTGCGAAAGGCAGTGCTTTGTCTGATGGTCAACAGGGAGAGGGAAATGAGAGAAATGAGATGTCATCACTTGGGATGGGAATTTCAAGTAATTTATTAGATTGCACTATTTTTGATTTAAAAAGGTACTCGTTTTAAATGACATTTTTTCTGTTTTGTCTCAGACGACCACTTTCAATTTTGAGTAGTATTTTACTAGTCGAATAGGTGGTTACAAAATGATTACTTGAGTACTCGTTCCCATCCCTAGTCATCACTGTACCCATTTCAAACTCAGTTGATACGCATGTTCCCTTTCACACTGAAATTGGACTACATGGCACTGCTTCTCTTTACTGTTTAAAGATAGTCTCCATCAAATTAGATATAGTAATGTCATTAGCTTTCAATTTATCGGCAAGGCTCTCACAATATAATATAGCCAGTAGCTTTGGATACCATTTCTCCTGAGTAATGTACCTACCCATTTTAATCTCTCAACGACTCACCTATAGGTCCTGACTGAATCTTTAAAAACACTTTTCTGAGCTATCTTAAGTAATTCTGGTCAGGGACGAGGACACTTTAAATGGCACATTGTGGCATCAGAGGATTGCAGCACCAGTCGCACCCTTTACCTGAACCCACTCGGTTTATTTTATTGGGATTAAGTTATTTGAGCACCTGTACTGCTAAATGTAAGGGCTGGCAGTCTGAAAGCAAAACTTGATTTTTGTGAACATAAAATTGGTTCATTTACTCAGGTGATATTTGTAGACATTGGTGCACAATTAACTTTTAGTTTGAGTTGGTGGGGTTGGAAAGAACCAGTAGCTATGGATACATTTTGGCTGTTTCAATGTTAATTTGAGTTCTGACTTTATGCATTCCCATTGCTGGATGCTTACAGTTAACCTCAAAAAGGCTGTTATGCATCTCCCGCGGCTCCATTAACATCAAATCTCTGTACTCTCCCACTTTTTACATTGCTGGTGTGTACATTATAGCTGGACTGCATCAACACTTGACCACAAACCTGACCACATTCATATCTGGTTCTGAGGATTTAATAGCGATCTGAGAAAAATTATAGTTACTTGTTCATTTAGATCAAGTTCTCAATGCTTGCTTGTGTGATTGGATGGTAAAAGTTGCACTGAAATTAAAAGTTTGTCTTTTGCCAAATAATTTTGTATTAGCAATCAATTCAATCTGATAAATCAGAAAAAATGATAGATTGCATCTTCAAGGTAATAGTCATGGACATAAGGGTATTGGACTTGAAGCTGACTGGATTTTCAACTGTTTGTTTGTCATAGATTAGTTCAGCTAATATGGAGATTGTGACGAAGTGGGATAGGCCGCTGAATCGTGAAATGGTGTGACAGGACGCACTGTCATCAGACCGAAGTCATCATTGAGAGTTTGGCACCGGCTGAATGCAGCCTTAGATTTCCTCTGCTCTCAATGGAGTGCCTTTTCCTGCTGTCCCAGCCTGTGCTCATTTCACAATGTGTGTATAATTTCATTTAGAACATAATCTAATGTAAAGTTTCAAGCTCAGTCAATTCTCTAATGCACCGTTTATTTCTGACTGAGCAATTGCATCTCAGCTCAATTGGGCATTGGATGTTTGCTTTATTGATCCCTATCCGCATGTTGTAGCTAATGCATTTTCATCTAGCATGAATCTACAGTTTGGTATTGACATACTGGCACTTGACTGTAGGCCACTTTTGCTTAACTGTCTTAAGATCATTGGCTTTGAATTGCTTCAGATGACCTTTGACAATGAGGCAAAGATAATGCAATTAGTTAAACTTCTTCCTTGCATTAGCATTTCTTTTCTGGCCTTGGGCTGACTGTTTTGAAGATGAGCATTGCGATCACGTATATGCTCAAAAATGAATTGGGCCCTGTGGTCTGACCCTCATTATATTTTACAGTGAATTCCCCACTAAATCAATGACCATTCAATAGTTCTGCTCTTATCTTGAGCACGCTGGGGCATGGACCACATCCTCTTTTAATATAGAATCTCATTTTCAGCATGATTTATATGTGCCAAAGTGCAGGCGTTTCTTTTATGAATTGTCTCTAAGGCCCAGAGATTGCTTATGTGGTAGGTTTTGTGGTTGTGGAGTAAAAATATTATGCCCAAGCTTTATGAAAATCAGTGTACGTTTACCTAGTAGGCCTGTGTCTTTGAGGCTGCGTTGCATTAACAAAGGTCTTGTGCATAATACCTCCCAAAGAAATGGGCACAGGTGAAAGATTGGCACTAGCGTTTGCTAGCTAGGATCCGCAAAGCCCTTTGCGGATCCTATAACTCAAGGCTAATTTGTTTTGTAAATTGTTCCGTATTTGCAGTGGGAAATTTGCTTTGTCTGCTCTGGCTTTTGTAGATAATGATTGCTTTTTCTGTTCCTTCATTTTTTCCTAATGTTATTTCAGTTATTTGGCATGTACTGTCTGCATTATTGCAAATCTGGAACTCTGATATTAAATTTGTAGATAGCATTTTCAAAGTGCGCAGAGTAAGGGTAACTGAGAAACACAGCATCTGATTTAAAGAAATGAAAACGCCTAGTCTGTGGGGGTGCTCTGGGCTTATGGCTCTTTCTTGGGCCCGGTTGTTTGATATGGAAAACCTGGATGTGCTTGTGTCCTTGGATCCTGTTGTATTTTTTCTCTCTCCCTGCCTTCATCTTCTGGCAGGCAAGCCCATCCGGATGGTCCTGCCGGAGGAGTGTATGTGTGTGTTGAGTGGGAAGGGGATGGTTGGTTTGACAGTCACACTGAGGTGTGAACACTGCTGCTCACGCATAACGGAGCATTATGTAACCTAAGCTGCCTGTTGGCTCCCCTTCCTCGGTCTGAACTCGACAGAAAACAGGAAACAGACAGACTTTCAGACAAGGAATTTGGCCTTCAGTTTGTGTTATTTGACCATTAGTAAGAAGCAAATGATTGCATAACTTCGAGTTATGTGGGCTGTGTTTTTGTCCCCCGCATGCATTAATTGGACGCCCAAATGTCTGAGCGTATTCTTTGATCTAACCTGTCATCGGAAACAGACTGTAGACCGTTCGCTGTCCAGGTGGGCTTTATTCACATTACCTGGCACTGGTCCAGGATCAGCTGTCCACTGAGACCTAGCAGGGTTTTGTCCCCCAGCCCGCATGATATTAGCCTGTGTGTGAGATCCAGCAGATCCCCTGCCTGCATAGCTTTAATAATTCACAGGCACAGTAATAGCTGCGCAACTCATACTTAAACCTAGAACACAACTACATTCAAGGGCTGGTACTTTGGGGCCGTCACTTGGTGGTGTTGACTAGTAGATGAGGGAGGATTGGAAAGTGTGCAGCATGCATAGAGATCAGGTATGCACAGTCAGGCTTTCTGGGCCGATACTGATTGCTGATTTTATTTTTTTATTTATTTATTCTTCATTTTTAAAAAGTGTAATTAACCAGTCACCGATCTGATGACTGATTGACTGTCTACTAACAATGGAACATCATGTAAAAGTGCACAGCCAGTGTAACTTGTAAAAGTCAAATAAAGCACTATGTTTAATGAATTGCTCTAATGGCTGTGTAACATAGCAGGCCTAGCAGCGTGTAAATAAATCATAGGTTTCATCCAAGCATAGTAATTACTAGGGCTGTACCCAGCTCAGAATCATCTTAATCAGATTCAGCCATTCAATATCACAGTTTGACAGTTTATTTATTTATTTATTTTAAATGACACTTTCTGGCAATCACAAGGTTCAATTAGGGCTGATATAAATATTACAATATTTTTGACTGAGTACCTCTATCAATATTGTCATAATAATGTCATAAATAATAATGTAGGTATCACTTATTTAGACACATATTTTTGATGAACAGTCATTACTAGTGAGGATAGAATGACCAAGCAGGTAGAGATAAATAGAAACAGTCTAATAAGTTCAGAAAATTGGATTCTTTTACTGTTAAAAAAAAGAAAGAAAATGATAAAAAACAAGAAAAAGAAGTGATTCTTACAGGTTCTGGTATTTTTAAACCTGGGCCCTGTTTTTCCATCTTTTTGGGTCTAAATGATTTAATAGGGACAAAAATTTTTGGAATTGGTCCAATATTGAGTGAGAGCGCTGTAACTGGCAACCGTGAAACGGCTGCAATGTAATCCAACGGGGCATTTCTCTGTGTCAATATTGGACCGATTCCAAAATATTTTGTCCCTATCAAGATAGGAAAACAGGCCTCAGGTTTGAAAATACTGGTATTATCATTTAAAGAGATGGCCATTGCATTGGCGCAAAAAGTATATTCCTAGTAATTATGTTAGTGTGTACTTGAAGTTCAATTGATGTTGCACCCCTTAAAGGGCTGGGGAGTGGTGTAGCTCCTCTCAGCTGTCATCTCTTACACAAGAGGTGGTTGGGGATAAGACAGAAGAGGAGGCAGAAGCAGAAGATAGCAGTTCTGGCCCATCAAGGATATTAGCCTTGTTACTATCATGATGATGGTCCCGCCCCCGTGGTTGTCCAGCCAAAGCCCCAGGACTGTGTGTGGGAGGAATGAAGTCAGGAAGGAAACTGAAGGCCACTGAAGGTTTAGCATTGGCTCAGTTTTCTTGGCCTTCGCCGCGACAGAGATAGTCAGTGGGTGTTTCTGTGTGTTTGTGAGTAGGGGGAAAATGAGTTCAGTCAGCTTCTTTGCTAGGCCCTACCCTCGCAATGAACGACTGACTCAGAATTATTGTCTGTGCTTCCTCACCTCTCCTTGTGCGCTGTCATCTGCACAATGGGGTTTGAGCATTAGGAAAGGAGACCAGCGCAAAAGCCAAGTCATGACTAGGACCTGGCTTCCCATCCCTTGCTTTGTGATTCATCCTATTCACCTTTTAAGGAAGAGGAACGTCCAGGCCACCTCATGGCAAGGGGAAACCAGTATGTGTGTCTGGCTGCAGACCCAGTCTCTGACGTCTTTCCTGTTTCAGATATACAATTAAACCTGTGTGTATGTCTGCATGTGCATATGCGTGCGCTCATGTTTATCATTCTGCCGTCAGGAACAAGACAAGATAACTGAACCCATAAATCTGAGCACAGCATTATTCTCCCTGGCAGCCCATATTTATTACTGCTTAATCATCAATGATTGTCCACCTGGGAGGGAAGAAATGAAGATATAGGCCCCTCTAATTCACCATTTTCGCCCATTGAACCTTGTCATACTTTCCTTTGTCCCCTCTATGAAAAATTGGCTTGTTTTCCAGTGGAGCGCTTTTCCAGGCTGTCTAATTTTCTGCACCTCACTGGAAATTCTTATAGTTTAATTTTTGACCTGTGGGCAGAATTTAGGCCTCATTAAGCCAGAACATTTTAAAGGCCACAACAAATCCGTCATGATTAGAGCAGATTTGCTGCACCTGAAATAACAATGCACCAATGAAAACAGCTCCATTGTTATCTTTGATTTACCCTGCAGCCCCCATGCCTCAGACGGAGGGACAAATATTCATGTAGCTTTAATTTATGTTTTTTTTTGGTGGTGTGATGCACATTTCCCCTGCTGCTCTTACATTATAAGATGGCTCATGAAATTGGGCTACCTCCAAGCTGATTCAGGCCTCCATTTCTAATGTCTGCTCTACGTTGAAAAGTACCTTGATCTAATAACATTTCTCTTTTTCCTTTTCTTTCTCTCTCTACCCATCCCTCTCTCCTTCCCCTTTTTTATTCCCTCCAGCTTGGTGGTGATGAGAGAAGGGTCGACAGCAGGACTATCTATGTTGGTCACCGGCCCTGTCCCGCCACAGAGGCTTTCATCCCACCCAAGTTCTGTGATAACAGGATTGTGTCCTCAAAGGTAAGAAACACACACATTTACAGGGGCTACAGTCTGATCAGATATCACATTGAAGTTTGCACATATTTCTCTCTCAGCTGCCTTGTGTTTTCACTTGTCTTAGCCTCCTTTCTGGTAATTCATAGTATTGTATTATTAGCTTTTTTGAAATATTTGGATAATCGCTTAATCTAGTTTTATGAACATATATTCAAATATTCTCCCTAAATCACTTAGCCTATGAAAACAAATTAGTCTATAGCGGTGCACACTCCACACAAACATGTCCCAAAGAATAGAGGTGCGAGGGTTTGTAACGGGCCCAAAAATCAAAGCCGTACTCAACCAGAACGACACTGGCCCCAGCCCAATGCTTAGTAGTATTTTATAATCCCAAGACTGGCCTGACGTGTCAATTTTCCAATAAAAAAATAGGCTACAACTGTCAGATTCAGCAGAGTGCAACCGCGTTGATGTTCCCATTTCACGGCTATCTTTCCTCAGCATCATTGCACATTTTTAGCATTTAACAGATCTTGTGCAAAGTCTGTAGCACTATCACCACAACTCTGACTTCCCTGACACTTGCCTGACCAAAGCCTCCTGTGAGTTGAGCTTTTTCTTGACCTTGTCAGCATCCATTTCACTTCTAAACTGACACACACAGAAATGATAGGGTTTGGGTTGACTTACAAACTCAAGTAATGTGCCACAAGTAATTTTCCCAACAGTGTAAGATGCTTGCAATGAAATATATGACATTGTAAATGACATATTTTCCAGTACATGTAATTTATTTTGATTTACATGTAATTATGTTTGCCTCCAGCATTTTTTATTTTCATATAAGATGTCAGAGTGACATGCAGCTGAATGTGAGAAATAATCAAGTATAACAAATACAGTCACAGTGACCATTAATGCCCTTTAAATTTTAAATTTTAATGACTGAACACCAGCAACTGTATTTTTTGAAACTTTAATGATCAGAAGAAGTTTGGAAACAGAAGGCATTACCTTAGATTATTAGTCTATCCATCTGTCTTTTTTATTTCTTTTGTTTTCTTTCTTTTTTTTTTTTACTTTTAAAAACTAAATACAACCTTAAAAGACAAGACCCATCGGCAGCCTTACAAACTGATTGTTTGTTAACTGTATATTTGGGGATATTTGGGGGCAGCCCTAATTTGTACCATCTTATCCAGGTCTTTGAATGCAGATTAAACTCTTATACAAGCCTGAATGTGCCCTTCTCCTTTCTTTATTCGTCCTCCTACTGCCTCTCCACATGCTTGTCTTCCCTCCCAATGGAAAGCCATTATTTGTCTGTCAGGAGAGCACTGTCTTTGGCAGTGAAATACATAGCTGCTATTAATGTACTGGCAGGGTGGGCGATTCAATCTTTTCCCCCTTGGCACTGATCACCGCCCCCCTCCCCTAAATCTCTCCCTTTAGTCCCATGTCAGCAGAGGGCTGCAGGCCTGGGCAGGTGCCGGCTGGCTGGGTTATGGATATGAGGGGTGAAGGTGATGGGGAGGATGAAACAGTGTGAGAGGAGGAAGACAGTGGGATTTATAGTGGTGCAGAGGGTCCCAGAGAGGACGGGCCAATCAATTGGCTCCTGCCAGTGTGTCAGTGTAAACAGTCTTTAATTACCCTGGCTGTAGTGTTTATGCTCCTCCATGCCTCTGCCCTCCATCATCCTGCTGCTTTTGCGCTCTCCAACGACCAATCTCCACCTCTGCTCTCTCCCTCTCACTACACCATCACACTCATACACAGCCACTCTCATCGCCACCCCCCCTTTTTCCCTCATCATTCTCACTCTCTTTTCTCTGGCAAAATGAGAGGGGCCATTCTGCTACCGCTGCATTTCAACATTCTCCCCATGCAGACATTCCCCTTCATAACCGGTGACTTACTGCTGTGTGTGTGTGTGCGTGTGTTTGCCTGTGTTGTTCACCCTGTTTGTTGTGTGGCGTAAACGTCCCATCAGGGCATTGTTTCGCCTCCTCTCTTGGGATTTGGGTAGATAAGGGTCTCCTGAGCTGCTATAGTACCAGCAAGTCATGACCGCTTAAAAAAACAAAGTAAAAAAAAACAACAACAGAGAAATAGATCTGGTGCCAACTTGATAAGGTAATCGTCTCTCCATTCTGTGCTGGCCAAATTAGCGAGAAAAGTTGCTAATCTGAATCAGTGGACTACCTGTGGGCCAGCTCCCTGGGCTATAGGCAGATCAGAGAGGTACCAAGCTATTGAAGTTGCCTTCCCTCCTCAAATTCCCTTCCCCAGGGAAAGTACACATATGCAGGAGCTGGTGAATATTGAATACATCTGATCCCTCTCTCTTTACAGTGCCATTCTCCAACCTCCTCTTCCTTCAAATGAGGTTGAAAACCATCATGCCAGAATGGGAAAATTACACAGCGATGAGCAGCATGAAAGGAGCCCTCCGCACACTGTACTAGATTGCTTTGGTTGCTTTTCTGTGTCACTTAATTGCTTCGTTCTCTCTCTCTCTCTCTCTCTTTTTCTCGTCTCCCCACAGTATACAGTGTGGAACTTTCTGCCAAAGAACCTGTTTGAACAGTTTAGAAGAATCGCCAATTTCTACTTCCTTATCATCTTCCTGGTGCAGGTAAGGGCGGGCCTTGTGAGTTAACCAAGACAAGTAGAGATGTTGACACCACTGCGATGTTTTATTGATTAACCCTATTTAACCCTAACCCTAACTATTTGACCTATTTGGTTAGATATAATAATCTGATTTGATTAGTGCTAATAATTGCCCACTTGCACTGCTGTCCGGCCTGGAAGAGGTTCCCTCTCTTTGGGGTTCTTCCCAAGATTTCCCCCATTTTTTTCTTTATTGGTTTTCTTTATTGGAGTTTTTTCTTGCCCACTTGGAGGGTTCAGGTCAGGAGGTATTGTTTGTTTTCTATGAACTGTGGATCTGTAAAGCCCTTTGAGGCTATAACAGTGATTAAAGGACCATACCAGTTTTGAATGTTTGGCTCATTTAGGTACAGTTTACCCACATTTTATGACGATTACGACAATTGCAGTGTACCATCTTGCAAATCATGCGAGAACATAATCAAACATAATCAAAATCCTTTGACTTTCAAATTTTAATTTTTGGTTTAAACACCTACCTTATAATGCTCTGCTTCTGCAGTTAACACAGTTATTGCCATTCATAAACCACAAAAGTGATAATTTGCTGTATAGAACAAACTTTTCCCCGCGGGCTGTTTTCTGGTGGAGAGACGTTTTATAAGACCAAATTGGCAGCGTAACTGGATGAACAATTAAAAAAAAATTCAAAAAATTCAAAGCAAATTTATTGTCTTCTCCACAGGACTCAAAATAATTTCCAAAGTTTGTGCAGCTTCTGCTACAGTATCTTCCTCTCTCTACTTCCAAGGTCAGAGGGGAGCTGTGCATTTCTGTATTTTCAAAATGTGGGAAAATGGATTAGCGAGTTTATGACACACTCATGACCACTTTGATTAAAAACTATCAAATTCACAATATTATCATATTCTCAGTTGGTGTGTGTGTTGGTGCTTCGTGTCTTCTGGGTTAAGTTTACCAACAGCACAACTTGTGAATTTGATGCTTAGTCAGTTGAAAATGACCAGAGCCTACTGTTGTCAGACGCCCCCTGAATGCACCACCAGGAAAGCTTTCACTTTTGTTCAAATCACTCTGCCTACTTGCAACTTTGAGGAAAACTAATTACAATGTCCACATTATGGTGATGGGATAGGCTTTTGTTTGATTTACAGTGCTTCAAAATCATTTTTCTTTAAATTTATGATAAAATGAGAATAATTCAAGATTAGACTAGTTCAGCGAATTACATTATAGTAGCAGGCTTTTCATATGTAAACAATTATCTCTCTGAAAACTACATAGTGCACCTGTAAGGGTGCCTGTTGTGTATGTGACTGTGAGCATCGTGAATCTTGATGTGCGTGTCAGGTCTGTGTGTGTGTGTGTGTGTTTCTCTGAGTTCGGATGTGTGAGTTTGTGAGTCAGTGTGTGGGCGTGTGGCTGATATTTGCATGTGGCTATGGCAGGTGTCAAACAGTGACTGCATGCATGAACTCTTGTGTGTTTTTTCATCTAAACAACAGATGTGAAATTATTGTTTTCTTGTTTGTTTGTTTTTCATTCTGGGCCGGAGCACTGTCTTAAATTTCCCATCCTTCTTTGACCATCAGTGAAACAAAAACATATTATTATGAATATTATTATGACCTAAAACAATTAGCTGCCATGGCCCAGTCATTTGGAAACCTGGGGTTTGTGCTAGTATAGATCAACTGATTATCATAGAAAAGAGAAGTCATAAAACAGGAATGTTCTGGTTTAGGCTCCACAGTGTGAACAGCATGTGTTCACCAGCGGGGCTTCAATAAGCATATATTTACTAAGTACAGCACATCTGGACAGCCAACATTGTGGCTTAAATATTCAAGTTAGTAACTTACACAATGCACATGACCCTTTAAGAAAATGTAATTAATCACTGATATTGTTATTTTTTTACAAGTAGTTAATCAGCTTTACTCTTTTAGGCCATATTCACAGTATTTTTCTCCCCCAGCTATCATTGTGTATGTTCACACTGAATCCTGTGAGAAGCCGCGATTTAACACCCAGAAAGTGCCCACTGAAAAAGAAGAGCTATTTGTGTGCGTGCAGTTTAACCAAGTTCAGCTTTTCAGAAAAACTGAACATTGGTTACATTGTCCTGCAATGCATTGGAGTGACCATCACTATTGACCCTCCCTTAGCACTCAAACGGTCGATCTCACCAAGTTCACTTGAGTTTCTCGGACAAATGGAACGACGCTCATGATGGCGGCAGGGATCAGGGCATACTGTTAAACCAGTGAGGAAACGCAGCAACAGGCTCGTGTCACTTGTAATAAAATAGCTCAGTGTCTGTCATACCAACCCATGTCCCTATATGGTGGTCTCAAAATTCTTAGTGTCTCTAGGTGCTTATGTTGTGTTGTGTTGTTGTATCCCTGGAAGTGGATTCTGTGAGTTGGCTAATAGGCCTGATGAAAAGCATGGCAGGCATCCTTATTCCCCTGCTCCGTCCTGTTTGGTGATCTCTTGTCTCCTCCGCTCTGGGATCTGGATGCTGATGATGGGTGAATGGAAGAGAGAAGAAGAGTTGTTTACTCGTATCTGTTCTTGCTCTTCCGTCGGCCCCCCTTTCTCTCTCTCCCTTTCTCTGATCTGCAGAGAGATGGAAACTAACCTCTCCCTCTTCAGCCGTAACCTAAACTGAAGAGCCAAGCCGTCTCTCCAGTGTAAACAGGTGCTGGTGTTTGGGCTCGCTCAAGTGGGGCTTTCTGTCTCTGGTAGCATTCTGACTGAATGAGCTCACTGAGTGACTGCTCCCAGAGGCCCGGCGCTGCACTAAACTCGGCAATATCTGTGTGGTACCGTCATCAAGTAATTCCATCATCCTTAAGCCAATAACAGATCGATGGCAGCACTTATTTTCCCTCTGTCCCTTGTTTCCACCTTTATTTACAGTTGACTCTGTAATGGGGCTGGCAGGCATATTGAAGATTTACTGAAACCGACTCTACAAATCTTTTACCAACCAAATTTTCCACATCAGTATGTTCGGTAAATGCAACCCCTCTGTGTAGTCTAATGTGTGTTTCTTTAATTTAGAGCTACTACTACTACTGGTAGTGGTTGTAAATTAAAGGACACTTTAATTAAAAGAAACTTGAGGATTTAGGTGACCCCTTGAGTCTCTTAGTGGTATTGATGAAAAGACAACTCGCCCTATATTCCCTCCTTTGCAGATTGCAGAGAGACGAACAGTATATAAATAGAAGAGGTGATGTGAAATTGTATAATGCAAACTGAATAATTGAACTGGTTATAAACTTGCATAACGAAGCAAATTATATTTCTCACGGCGCAAGATGTGTTTTATCAGAAGCTAAATTCAGGTCAGTCAGTCCATCAGTTAGTCACACGATTCTCTCTCACCTCACATTGAGTGATGCTCGCTCAGCCGGTGCTACAGTCTTGCTGAGCTTCATGTTCAAAGTGGCTGATCAGTGTGTGACAAAAAATATATTTTTCTAGCTAAATATTATGGCTAAATTGAGATAGCAAGGCAGTTATTTGTGTAACTTGGAACAAATGAGAAAGAAATGCTGCATTTTGTACTGAGTGATGCTTGGTCACCCAGTGTTGGTATCGAAATGTGTGTTTGCAGCTGTGTGGCAAAAATGTATTGTCTGCCAGTGAATATTTTAGTTTTATCAAGCAAAGCAAAGCAGCAAACAAGTGTGGAATTTATTAAGTCGCATGAATTATTGTTTTATTGTTGTCAAGGTAAATGAGACAATATATTGCAGCATTTCTCCTCTATAATTATATTTATTAATTTTACACTTCTTATATTCTATACTTCTTATATTCTAGATAATAGTAAGACAGAATTACAATCTTTATTTTAATTTCCCATTTTCTCTACTGCAGTGGGAATTTGAATGCAAAACGAATAGAGAGGAAACACTGTATTGTAATAGGGATTCAGTGTCATACCTCCCAGCCCCTCTCTTGTGTGCACTGCACACAAATGATGGAAACGCACGTGTTGCTGTGCGAATATGATTGTGGGCTTATGCAGTGTTTTTATGTGGGAGGAAAGTATCATGTATGTTTGCATCACTGATGGGGTGATGCAAATGTGCGCACATGCACACACGTTGTGAGTGTGGAACGTGCACAAGCGTCATGTGTCTGCGGGGTTATTACGTTGTGTGTATGTGCTCGTGTGTGTGAAGTATGAGTCAGTGGGTGTCCTGGGTTTGCTGATGGTGTTTACCCAAGCTGCCATGTGCTTGGCATTTCTCCACTAATCCAGCCTCTCTGGAGGGGCTCCTTATCCTAACCACTCAGTTTTCCCCATGCAGCCCGCTATTATATCAGAGAGAGAGAGAGAGAGAGAGAGAGAGAGAGAGGGAACATACAGGTACACAGACTCTCTGCACACACTCTGCACTTGCATCACACAGACAGAAATAAACCTTTTCACTTCCCCTCAGAGGCTTCATGCAGATACTTCACCGGTAACCAAACATCATGTGTCGCCCGGCTCTCTCCTCCTCTTGCTTTTGTCTCTTCCTTTGTCACTGTCTGTCTTTCTCCTTTTTTTCTCTGTCTTTTTTTTCCTCCCTCCTTTCTTTCTCCCACCACCCCCCCACCCCCAATCTCTCTGCAGCGCTGCACCGCTGACGTCAGCAGCCAGGAAGCCCTCTGTACTTCTGAGTGCCACAAATAGACACAGGCTGATAAAAAAGCACCACTCTCCTATAAATAGCCCCTGCATGTCTTTGCTGGATTCTGATCGAATGGGAGTGGAGCAGGGGTGAGAGAGGGAGCGAGATGGCGATGAGAGAGCACGAGAGAAAAGGGAGAGAGAGAAAGAGGAAGAGGAGGAGGATGAGCGGGCCCCCCAGCGCTGCCCTGGGACCTTAGGGACCTGCTGTCTGTCGCTCACTCTGACATACTTCCCAGCTCAGATGTAGGGCTCTGCACTGCTCAGCTTCGCACGTGTAGCAGCCTGATATCACAGCAGCACATCTACAGCACACAGTTCACTCCTGTGCTGTGATTTTTAGGTTTTGGAGTTGGTGCAGAGGAGACGAGCTATTATTATGGCTACCTGGAGGTTTGGAGGGGGGACGCTCTCTTATTAATCGATGCAAATGTGGTTTGATAGTGCGGCTGTATGAAAGAAGCCAAAAATAAGTAATGTTAAGGGAGATGTTTGGGTCGCAGTGACAGAGGTATAATGGTTGTGTGTAGGTTTTAGTTTTCTTTGGAGTACGGTGCTGCAGTAATTCCAATAATAGTACCAGTGAGGTATCTAGGGATTCATAAAGGGCACATGTAAAATAAATAGGATGGATGCCCTCAATACAGTCATCAAATCTGATTTCATTACAAGATAATTCACATGAGGGTGAGGTAAAGGCTTTTATGGAATCATTGTAATATTATAGATAGAGAGAGATTAGGGCTGATATAGTTAAAAAGATATTGCAGTTATTTTGACAGATAATGTGATTGAGATATGATTCACAGTTTAGCTGGGAATAATAATTTTTGCATCCTAATTTTTATTTTCACTGGGGGAAAAACACGCAAAATAAATTATGTAAGATGTGATTTTTGCTAGGATTTTTACCAAACAAACATGTTTTCTTACATCTGGAGAATATAATTTGTAGACCAGGGCGTCTCTGTAGGACCACAAAACTTTATAACGGCATTTTGTCACATTTTCATAAAAAAATTGCAGCTCCTGTGATTTTGACATTGCACTTTGCCTTACTGCGATTTTGATAATATTTTGACTAAATGTTCAGCCCTGATAGAGATGGAGAGAAGATATTTGATGCTGCACCATCGCTGGTGTCTTTATAGTTGCCTAATGAAAAGTTGGCATTAAGTTAGCACAGATAAGTCAGTGAAACAACATGTAAGCCTGAGAGTTAGCTTCTCTGCACTGTGGTCACCGTGTGTCAGGTGTGGCTCTGTGGCTGCTGCATCAGAGAAACAAGCTGCCCTCAGTACTTCCCGCAATTGCTCTCAAAAAATCTATAATTAGCCGGTGTGAAGTACAGTTCGTCTTATATATAGGATGTGGGCTGTCAACTTATCAGAAAAATTAGGGTTAGCAGAGCTATTAATTTCTCCTCAGCCTGACGGGAATAGCCTACTACTACAGATATAATGCAGACTCTCCTCTTCCTCCTGATTCTGCATTCCTCTAAATGGTTCGATGTGCACTAGTCCATCTCTGCCTTCTAATTGATTTATCCCCCAGTTACTTGTAATCACAGTAAAGCTCGGGTAGGCTAGTACCTCACAGCACAGCCCTTGCATTTTGTGTGTGTTTATGCCTGCAGATAGACGCATGCAGGGAGGTGTGCGTGTGTCAGCATATGTGTACAGTGTGTGTCTTGTGTGTGTGTGTGTGCGTGCCGGTCTGCACGTGTTGATTACTGAGCGAGCACTGGGTTTGCCTCATTCTCAGTCAGAGCACAGGTGAGGAAAACACCAGAGACTGCTTCAAAACACGTCTCCTGCTCTTGCTTGAGCTGATGTCTATCTGACAGCTTGTATCGCTCCTGGTCAGAATACCAACAAGCCGGATGTGTAAGTGTTTGTGTGTCTGTGTGCGCGCTGTAATACACGTCGCGTCTCTGTGGGAGACCAGCCTGCCTGCCGCAGGATTGGGAATGCCTGGGTAAATCCATCTTGTGATGGCTTTAGGACACACACACACATATGCAAACAAGCAAGGCTGTTTGTACGTCTTAGGACTTTGGTCAGGTGGTGCTTCTGAGCCAGTTGTTTGGGATTACCTGGTCACTGGTCCACTGGTCCCACTCTTTCTCATTAGACACAGAAACACACACACACACACACACACACACACACACACACACACACACACACACACACACTCCAGATTCCTTCAACCACAGCTCCAGCAGGTGAGCCCAGACCAGCACTGTTTTGTGCTGGCCCTCTCAGCAGGAGCAGAGGAGCTGCTCCTATGCTTGGCACAGACGCAGCAGCCCTGGCGTGCCTGCAGATTAAGCACTCTGTCCTGCCCCACTTGATTAGAAGTTCTGTGGTCCAGAAATTGCGTGCTCGCCTCCCTCCCTTCCAGACACAAAATGTCTCCCCCGGTTTCTTTTACTGATGACCAGATCTGAGAAATGGTAGAAGGGCCTCACACACACACACAAGCTACACCCTGCAGTTAAGAAGGAAATCCCCGCCTTCTGAACCCTGTGACCATGCATGCTTTTATTGTACTGCAGCAGGGCTGGGTAGTGATTTGTTCCATGCATGGTTTTTCAGTTTAAAGGGATGGTAAGCACAGTTAAAACATCACTTTTCTTCTTTTCTTAAGATTGGAGAGTTCCTAATAGTCAATAACTGTAATAAAATTGACTTCTAAGGCTTTGCATTTTTCTGCAGTAACACTTTCCTGCAGGACTGCGTGGGCGTTCCCCTTGTAGAGTAACATATTGTCCTAACCGTGGTAAGATGAACCAACTGTCCAGCAAAGCGGAAATATCCCGCTTGTTGGAACTGAAATAGCTACGGCTCTTACTAACGCTGCAATATGTTAGCAAATGTTGTCATAGCTAACATTGCTGTGGAGTGCAGTTGCTAAAAACTTACACTTTGGAAGCTTGTAGTGGTAGAGTTGGGTGATAAAGTGGATGACTGATGCTATTGCTAGCTATAGAGGGCACAGCTCCATCAGATGAAGCACTTTGCTGGCCGTTGCCTTTTCTGGTGAAGATTGGTAAAGTAAGCCTCAGTTAAATGCTGGATTTATGTCCAGGAGCTACACAAAAACGATATGCTGTGATGGTGAACTACGGTTACTCGTTACCTTTTGATAAGCCTCGTGGTGTATAGCAGGTGCAGCAGAAAACTGTCAACAAATGAGGGCATACAAGGCAGGGAGAATAAAAATGAGGTCGTGCTCTGATTGGATAGGCTCCACTCTTACGTGTGAAAGTAGCTTTTAATCCCCAGCAAACCTGCTCGTTTGACTCAGGAGAAATCAACTGATAGGCCTCTCTCTGCTTAGAAAAGACTTCAGATTCTCACACTTTCATGATGATTTTTGTACCTGACAATAAAAAAAACATTTATTTAATGAGATAATCCAGATATGAATTTCCTATCCCTTTAAAGATGTCTTATCTGTATTGTTGGTGTTCACAGTGTACTTCTCAAAACTGAATTTGTGTTTTCTTTTGTCCCAATAGGTGATAGTGGATACCCCCACCAGCCCCGTCACCAGTGGCCTACCCTTATTTTTTGTGATCACAGTAACAGCTATCAAGCAGGTAAAACACCTACAGCTTTTACAGCTGGTGGATGTCGACAGTAGAAATTTTGTTGTGATCATGCCATCGCCATGTCCACATTTCTCCACACTGCCTCTCATTGCATTTCATCATTCTTCCCTCTCCATATAACATAATAAGTCTCTCCGCCTTCATAACTCCCTCGCTGTGAGTTTTGTATAAAGTACGTGACTAATGCTCTCTTGGATTTTGTATTAATGTGCTCTGCTGGTGAATTCTGATTGGGGCAAAAAGGGAATGCGCTCTCTGGGAATGCACGGGGAGAGAGACAGAGAGAGAGACACACACACAGAGAGACTATTATATGGAGACAAATTATCATGGGGGGTGTCTTTCTCTCACTCTGCTGCAGCTGTGTCCCAGCTTTAGATGTATTGTTTTAGGATTGGCTTTTTGGTTAGCCTACCGCTGGGGCTTTGAAATGCACAATAATGGGTGGACTTCCTTCCAAAAATATATGGGACACACTGATAGCGCCGGACTGCCTTTAGCCAGGCTTTGAAGTGGGACACCAGGGCAGTCAGCCTGCCTCTATTAGTCAGGCTGAGGTGAACCGTATAGTTCCAGCGTCCATCCGTGGAATGCTTCTCGTCTCTCTCTCTCTCCCTTTCATCTTCCCATCCACCTGGCATCAGCTCTCGCATCACTCTCACCAACTTTTTTCTCTCCTCTTCCATCACCTCTCCCTGTAACCCCGCTCTCTGGCTCCAGCTCTGCTTTGGCACGCGCGTTGGGTTCCCTCTCCACCCTCTGCATCCCTGCACCAACTCTCTCTATCTCGATCACTATCTAAAACTACTTATCAAGTCTACACTAAGCTTTGTACCCTGTACTGCTGTAGCCTCAGGAATTGTTTTTTGCTGTACTCAGTCTAACATTTCCATGGTACGCTGTACCATGAAACCACTGCGCCCACTCTGAGCGTCATGCTGCTGTAATGCACATGATGATAGAATATTAAATGTGTATATGATATGTACAGTCTGCTGTCTGTTGCATATATCTTGCACTGTCTCCTTGCACTCAGTGTGAGGTTTTGTTAATCAGGGTGTCTGCAGGTCCTTAAAAAGTCTTAAAATGTATCAATGAGCTCTTAATTTCAGTATAAACATTTTGTCTAATTTTAATTTTTCATCTATTTCTTTTATGTCAAATTGAGTCAAATTCTTCAGCATGAGGTCAACATTTCTGATGTTAAAACCTCAAAGCCTAACACTGAACTCAGTACTTGCCTTTATATTTTGCAATAATAAATAGTCTATTGGGAAATAGTCTATTGTAGATTAACACAGCTCACCTCATACATACCCGTCATACTTACCTGTAAAGACGAAACTTTTTGTAGAATCATCTAGTTAATAAAGTCAAAGTTTATTTAAAGTGCAGTATCACAAGTGTCGCAGTATGCTTTACAACAACAGTGAAACAGCACTGAAAGAACCAAAATAATACTATACAATAAAAGTATATATAAAATCCATTATTTCTACCTATTTTCTGCATTTCGTTGTGTTAGTACTTGTACTCTGTGCAGTGACAATAAAGATGAATCTTATCTAATCTTGTCTCATCTAAAACTTAACTCTGCACAAATGTATAGTACTTACCTTTATACTTACCTTATTTGAAAAAGATGATTTGTACAGAACATTTATAAAAATTTATCTTTAAAAAGTCTTTAAAAGCATTCACTTAAACTCACAGATAGCTGAAGACTTGTTGACATGTCCTGTGTATCAGTGTCACCAAGAAAAAAAAAAACAGTGCACACTTGTTGTACTTCACAAATAGAGATTCTGGTTTTGATATCCCCCCCTCCCCAGGGCTATGAGGACTGGCTGCGGCACAAAGCAGACAATGAGGTGAATAAGTACCTGGTGACTGTGCTGGAGAATGGACGGAGAATACGGACAGAGAGCGAGAAGATCAAGGTACCTGTCAGCAGCTGCATCTTAGCCACGATCCTCCTGGAATAAATATGCTGGCAGCTTGATGTGACTTGTGTTTGTACAGTGTGCATGAGAAAGAGGATGATCCTGTCTGTTGAACTGTGTTGACACTCAACACAAGTGTAATGGTAATTAATGCAGCCAGGGTGTGGTGTCCAGGTGTGTGTTGTCGTCTCTCTGGTATGGGTGATCCAGTGTAGGCTACTATCTTCTTATCTGTTGGGAGGAGTTTTCCCAATCAGGACAAGTGAGATCATGTTTGAAGTGGAATGTCACGACACCAGAATTTTGTTAGTTGACACCAGTGCCAGTGAAATTCCACAGTTCTCGATACCCGATTCAGTATCACAACAAAAACAGAAACCCTATTCAGCACACACTCCTTTATTTAAAACTGTGTATTTACTAACAAATAAACAGAAACTTTATGTTTCAAGTATTTAAACATATAGGCTACTTTAGAATAAGAACACTGAGTTTCAAGTGCAACGTTGCCCTGAAGCCTTGAAGCAGAAAACAAAGCAGCCCAACAAAATGCTAATTTCATATTAGAGCAACTTCATGAAATGTCCTGCTGTAACATCAGGGTTGGAGATCTGATTACTGACCTGCCACATGCAAACCTTGGCTTTTGAGTAACCAAACTAAGTCAACATATGTAAACGCTTTATCCAATTCCCTGCCCTGCCCACGGTAATTTGGTTTCTTGTATGCATGTAGATGTTGTCAATAAGTACAATATATTTTCCTTTGATATACAGTCCTGTAAGCATGACTGCAAGTGTTTGCAGTATTTAAACATATAGGCTAAGGCTACATTACAGTAACAACAATTCTAGTATTGTGTTCAAAACTGTGGTATTGACTTGGTACCTAAGTGTTGATTCTTGTGACATCCATACTGTTGGGTTATTAGTTTGAGAAAAAAAATATGAAATTGACTTTCACAAAATTAAATAATTGAAACTTCCCAGTGATTTGGCATCTAACAGATAAACTTCATAAATGAACCAAAAGACTTCATGAATACTTCGGTAAGATGACATATGGATATTACACAGCTCGCTGCTCAGAAACACCCACTTACACTCTGCTTGACATGACAACGTGTGCACTGGACATGGAGGGAGAGCAGTGCAGGTGTGTGGTCTTGATGTGAGCACCTCATGTGGGTTTTGTTCCTGTGACCAGGTTGGAGACGTGGTGGAGGTGGAGGAGGACGAGACCTTTCCCTGTGATCTGATTCTGCTGCAGTCGAGCCGGGATGACGACACCTGCTTTGTGACAACAGCCAGTCTGGATGGAGAGTCCAACCATAAAGTAAAATAAACCACTCTGTTGTTCATAGATATATGATGTTGCTGGATGCCAGTTTCTGTTTTGGTTTCATGGCTGTCACTTTTTTTGGTTCTAATTTTGACTTTATCGTTGAATGGTGTTACTAAAAATGTTCTTATATTCTAAAAGTGGAATTGTGATATTTATAAATGTTAAGACCATCAGGATTAGGGGAAGAGAGGAGCTTAATAGGAATATTATTTAATAATTTTGTTTTCTTCAATAGTGGTTGCGACCTTTCTGTAGTTGCCTGCCACTGCTGAGGGAATATAGGGGATATTATTTGTGTAGTACCTATAATTAACATAGGGATTTGAATATATTTTCAAAGGCAGCTAACATGTTTTTGCCAACCTTTTTTTCAAGGGGACATTTTTCTTACTCTAGTCCCTCAGCCATGTGTGCTTGAGCCTTTTGTGCCCATGTGTGAGTCATAATATCTGTCTTTCTGATTTCCTGTGCTTTCTATGGATGAGTGGGAAGTGAAGGCTAAAGTGACAACTTGACCTGAGCCAGGCAGCACTCACACACTGACACTCTTTCCCCATCTCTGCCTCTCCCACTTGTCTAGACACACTACACGGTGCCAGACACAGAGAAGGATCTGGAATCTCTCAACGCCACCATCGAGTGTGAGCAGCCACAGCCTGACCTCTACAAGTAGGCACTCATCACGTGGCCCCGACAGATTTACACTACAAGCATGCGTTGCCTGCGGTTTGTTGAGTTAAGGCTTAACTCAGCAGCCAATTGAAAATGTCCTAATTGACACTAATAGCAACGTGTTGATTCTGAAGTAGAGAGCTGTCCCTTTATGTTAACTTGATGACATTTAACTGCTGCTGGTGGACCTGATATTTCCTGGAGGCTTCCCAGAAAATAAAGGGAAAGTTCAATCAATCAGTTTAGGCCTGCTCAGCTCAGCTCAGCTCAGGTGATTGCTTACTCATTTATGGAAATCTAGGCGCAATCAATAGAACAGCTTTGGCTCCCCCTAGGGGCAAACAGTAGGACATTGCCATTTACTCAGAAATCAGAGTGGTGTTTGAGACGTGATAAGGAAGTGTTAGTGCCAGATGCTGACTTTTCAGAGTCAATATAACTGACAGGATTATTGCCAGCATGCTGCTGGCTAACCACCAGTAATTAGCTGGCTCCCTAAACTCTGCACCCTCTTGTGAGTTTCTGGTGATGGGCAGATGGTGTTGTGATAGACTCTGCAAGTGCAGTGATAAGTACTTATAGGTTTATAAAGTAAAGATGTAGTCCCACATGGGTGGTTTTTATTATCTCAAGTTCACATCCATATTGTTGTTGTCAGAGTGGAAGGTAATATGCATAACAAGCCTGTACGAATTGCTTTGCTTGCTAAGTGAATTGTGTTTGTTCTAGGTTTGTTGGCCGTATGCACATATACAAGAACGATCAGGAGCCTGCAGTGCGGTGAGACCATTTGTCTTTCTGATAGTCTCCCCTACACATAGACACCTCAGCCTACTTTAAATAAGAACAAAATCAAAGCACAGTTGCTTAAGCACTCACTTGTTTCCCTTTGCATTACCATCAGATCATTATTACATTGATCCCTCATTGCAAACAAGCATTAAAATAAAACCAGGCTGGCACAGCGTCAGCCAGTGCTTCCAAAGCACTCTTGCAGGCATTTGTCATTGACTGCTTTGTAATGGCCATATAACAAACAAGTCGCTGTGTCCTTCTCAAGAACATTGGGACCAGTGTAATCCCAGACTGCAGTCATATATTGCCAATGGCTATTTTAGACTTGATGCCAGCTTGGTTGCAAGGTTGCCAGTTTGAGCATTTAGGGGTAAGCCCAGAGACTGCAGCTGTGCTGTGTGACTGACTTTTTCTGTTCATTGATGTGATTGCTCAGGTCTTTAGGTCCAGAGAACCTGCTCCTGAAAGGGGCTACCTTGAAGAACACTCAGAAAATCTGTGGTGAGTCAAAGGTTATAACCTGACTTTATCAAACTGATTAAATGATTTGTGTAAGGAGTGGTCAGTATCTAAAACCCAGTTCCCATGCTTCTGCTCCTTCCTCCAGGTGTTGCAGTTTACACCGGCATGGAGACAAAAATGGCTCTCAACTACCAGGGCAAGTCTCAGAAACGATCTGCTGTGGAGAAGTAAGTTGGGGAAGTTAGTGTGTATGTTTGAGAGGCCAGAAAAAAAGTATACCTTATGGTACAGACTAATTTAAATCTTTTTTTTTTCTCCAGGTCCATCAACGCCTTCCTTCTGGTTTACCTATGCATCTTGGTGAGCAAGGCCCTGGTGTGCACTACACTCAAGTATGTGTGGCAGAGTGAGCCTGGCCAGGATGAGCCTTGGTACAACCAGAAGACCCAAAGAGAGAAGGACACTAATCTGGTGAGGACATATATAAGCAATTTGCCTGTCATATATTTAAAACAATGAAATGGTGACTGACAATAGTACACAGCATGCTGTAAGTGTGTAACTACTCTTTTTTATTTGGGATCATTGTGGTAAAGGTTTTAACACTATTTGTTATGTTCCTGTGTTCCCCTTTTTCCATCAGTACCTGAAGATGTTCACTGACTTCCTGTCCTTCATGGTGCTCTTCAACTTCATCATCCCTGTGTCCATGTACGTGACAGTGGAGATGCAGAAGTTCCTGGGCTCCTTCTTCATTACCTGGGACAAGGACTTCTTTGACCCTGAGATCCAGGAGGGGGCATTGGTCAACACTTCAGACCTCAATGAGGAGCTTGGACAGGTTAGGGAAATTAACTGAATCAAATCAAACAATATTGGAATGGCAGAGGGAATTACTTTCAGAGTAAATAAATGATGCTAACTGTTTTATACAAATAATTCTGCAGTTGTCCTTTTCCTTTAGTTATAAAAATTATAAAATTCCTGACCTTTAGTTTGATACACAAGGTCAGTGGGGTGATAAGAGTTCCTTTTTATAAATTTATTTATTTTGGGGGGGGATTTATGTTGCTAGTCCATCAAATGCCCTCAGTCTAATGAAGAAAACAGCCATGACTGAAGTATGAGCTGTTCTTAATTAGACCTGATTGGCTGTGCTGTCCTGACTTCTCCTGTTTTACTACGCTTCTAACTCAAACATTGCAGTCATAGATCAGTCGCACTTGGTTTGCCAGATGATTACTTAAATTAAAGGTGATGCTTCGTTAAACTGATTTATGCAGTGTAATTCTGTCAGGGAGTAATTGCCCAATCTTATTGTTGGAGCCTGTTAATTGTGTGAGTGTATTTTTATGGCTTTGGAAGAGTGTGTGATGTATTTTTATCGTACTGCCTGCAGGTGGAGTACGTCTTCACCGACAAGACAGGTACTCTCACTCAGAACAACATGGAGTTCATCGAGTGCTGCATCGATGGCTTCCAGTACAAGTATCGGGATGCGGGCTCCGAGTTGGATGGATTCTGTGTCACAGATGGGCCTGTGAGCAAGCTGCAGCAGAAAGCTGGCAGGGTGGGTCGTCTGGTGTCCCTCCGTCTGTTGTAGAAGGCGCGCACACGCACATGCACACCAACATATGGCTATTACATAGCTCGCTGCTCAGAAAGACCCTTCAGAGGTCACCCACACACACTCTGCTTGACATGTCAACATATGCACTGGACATGGAGGGAGAGCAGTGCAAGTGTGTGGTCTTGACATGAGCACTGAGCCACCTGATAACACTTTACAAGCTGTTGGACTACAGCACCTATGATGATAAGAAGCTAATCTAGACTAATGGTTACAAATCAGTTGATTTCTGTTAACTCTAGCTACTGTATATGGCCAAGCGTCTGGCTGCAAGCTCTCAGTTCACTTATCTAATTTCAACTTCGACGTTATTAACTGTTAACTCAAATTTTATTTGAGTTACCCTTAAACTTCTCCTCTTTGCTCTCCCACAATAAGTTATTTTAAAACTTAAATATAACAAATAAAAGAAATTGATAAAATGAATTGCTCTGACTTCATATTGAATCAATATGACATGCTTTGATTCAAATCATTCATGATTCTTTAAAAAACCTAATGTTGTGGTGATCTACCAGAATACCATGAATTGCAGCTGTTTGTAATATTTTTTACTAATAAATAATATTTAAGGAATTTAGTTGTGTAGTTATTTTCACATTTCAGAAGAAAAAGGATAGTCTTACATTATTGCACGTGTCTATTTGATGGATATAATTTTTTGACTATAAGTACTGAAGGGAATTGTTGACTGGAATTGTGGTTTACAAACCTGAATTGAATGGTTCCAAAAAATAAAAATTGTTCTTAAATCAACTCCAACTAGTGACTTTTGAGTCAAACTGAATCTCTGTTAAGCCAAAGAGTCACACCACTGGTTACTAAGTATTTCCTCTATGAAGTCATATTCATGTTGTGTTGTGTTACTAGGAGAGGGAGGAGCTGTTTCTGCGGGCCCTGTGTCTGTGCCACACGGTGCAGGTGAAGGAGTCTCCAGGCCAGGGTCAGGGCCAGGAGGACGGGCTGATGGACCAGGTGGACGGTTTGGGGTTGGATGGTGAGGTGGTTCGACCAGAGGACCAAAGAGGTTTTATAGCATCTTCACCTGATGAGGTGGCTCTGGTCAAGGGTGCCATGAGGTACGGAGATGGACATGATTACTCATTCAGCCAGAATGAATACATGAATACTTAATTTGCTCATTTGTGACACTTTGTCTCCACCTGCAGGTATGGCTTCACATTTCTGGGCCTGGAAAGCAAGAACATGAAAATTCTGAACAGGAACAATGATGTTGAAATGTAAGTTAGTATTAGCAAAGAGACAATAATATTTTTTCCTCCTGTCTTTTCAATATGTAAATTTGTGTCATTTCAATTTTGTGTTCTTGATCTCTTCCCAAAGGTATGAGCTGCTCCACGTGTTGAACTTTGACCCGGTGCGAAGGCGAATGAGTGTGATAGTCAGATCCAACTCAGGTGAGCCTGTGATTGCTGTCAGGTTTACTGCACTAACACTGTCTGTTTGTGCCCCTCAGCCCTGATGTGTGTGTGTGTGTGTGCTCATACATTTCCGCAGGTGATACACTGCTCTTCTGTAAGGGGGCAGACTCTTCCATCTTTCCCCGTGTCAGACCAGAGGAGGTAGACGGTATACGCATGCACGTCGAGCGAAATGCTACGGTGGGTAACACAGGCCACCCTTCTCTAACTCCAGTAGTTTTTATCTCAACTATCCTGGTTACATTTACAATATGTCTGTATATGGTAATGCTGTAGGTTACATGTATATGTGAAAAGGCGGAAACTTCAACGCAGATTCACCGAGTATTTCCTGTTTTAACATTGGGTAATGTGTGTTACCTTGCACAGGAGGGTTACCGGACACTGTGTGTGGCCTACAAGCAGCTTAGTGCAGAGGAGTACGCCCAAGCTGACGCAGGACTGAGGGAAGCCAGGCTGGCCCTGCAGGACAGAGAGGAGAAGCTCATGGCTGTTTACAACCAGGTGGAGACGGGCATGAGCCTAATAGGAGCCACTGCTGTGGAAGACAGGTGGGCACACACACAACACAACCACACAGCTCTTAGTCATTCACCTGCTGCCTTTTAAATCTGCCTTGCATGCTGCCATTGTCCTGTCTCCTTCCCCCTCACTTCCTCTCACTGTACTGTGAGTAGTAGGGCTGGGTGATATGGACAAAATCAAATATCACGCTATTTTCGACTGTATGCCAAAGCACTTGTTGTTGCTTTAGTATTCGGTTAAATTAATTGTGAGTGGTCGGTTCATTTACTAAAAACAAACAAGAACATGGTCAAGATAAGAGCTCACCTCTGTGTCACACCAGTGGTATTGTTAGTGCCAGTGTTTCTCAAACTTAAAGGTAAAATCTGTAATAATTTGCTGGCTCAAATGTGCAGTTGACCATAACACAGCAATTGGGGTTTAAAGGTGTTATTGATTAATACCTGTCAATCCACTCTATCCGTGATGACTGCCAAAATTTTAAGCTTTCAAAGTAGCAGTAGTAGTAGTATTTGTTTGCTTAGTTTCCTTAGTTTCCTGTTGTTTGACAATTTTTCATGTGGCTCCTTTTAAACATTTCTAGCTTTATGCATAAACCCTAATCTGTGATGTGGTGTAAACATTTTGCCTTTAAATGTGATAAACAAAATACTATTTATCTTAAAACTCTCATACTACTCAGTCTGTATATAGATGTGGACAGAAATAGCCACTTCATGGTGCTAAAGTTAAACTCATTACACCTTTTAAGACTACATTTCCCACAAACTCTGTTGGCTCCTGTTGAAAAGAGGAGGTTGCTGCTTGTCCCCCCTTATCCTCTCTTAGCTTTGTTTGTGTTGGAAGAATAATATCCCTCTTTCCATTTCATGCCATAAAGCAATATCCCTTTGTGTAAAATGCAGTAGGGAGGCCAGCAGAGGCTACCTGTCTTCTTGGACATGGTCTTGTTTCTTAAACTTGTCTCACTCGTCTCTTTCTCTTTGTCTCTGTCCCTCAGGCTTCAGGAGGAGGCAGCAGAGACCATGGAGGCTCTTCAGGGGGCGGGCATTAATGTATGGGTGCTGACAGGGGACAAGATGGAAACTGCCAAGTCCACCTGCTATGCATGTAGGCTGTTTCAGAGGAACACGGAGCTGCTGGAGCTAACAGTGCGCACCTTGGAGGATGGAGGGAGGAAGCGGGAAGAACGATTGCATGAGCTCTTGCTTGATTACCATAAGAAAGCTGTACAGGATGCACCACCCACCAAGGCAGGCGTTACCAGGCAAGTATCCAGGCTAGTATCAAATCACACCATTTATTTAAAATATTTTGCAGCAAGTTGTTATTTTATTATGTTAATAATTTAATCAGGCTAGATTGGAAAAACTAGTTCACCACTGTCAGAAATATATGTAGCTTTTTGGTATTAATTAAACCTCAATCCATTTTCCTTTGATAGGAGCTGGTCTACAGCCAACCAGGACTATGGTTTTATCATAGATGGAGCCACTCTGTCCATGGTACTCAACTCCTCTCCTGATTCAAACTCCAGTCGCTACAAGAGTTTATTCCTGCAGATTTGTCAAAACTGCACGGCTGTACTCTGCTGCCGTATGGCACCTCTACAAAAGGCACAGGTCAGTGGCATGATTTGAGCTGCTGACCATATTTTGTCGTTAATGACTTATGCATTAAATTATTCCAGCTTATATGGGGAATTTTCATGGTGAACAGCTGTAGTTTCAGATTGTTTAAACAGTTTCCATCCCTATCTGACTCTATCTTTAGATAGTGAAGATGGTGAAGAATTCTAAAGGCGGCCCCATCACGCTTTCCATCGGAGATGGAGCCAACGATGTCAGCATGATTTTGGAAGCTCATGTTGGCATTGGTAAGAAACCTCATGCCAGAGCTGACTCAGGAGTTATTCCAAATGGAGGTAAAGGTAATTTTTCAGTGAAGGCATTATTTAATTATGAGTCCTTGTTGTTCCAGGTATTAAGGGTAAAGAGGGTCGGCAGGCGGTGAGGAACAGTGATTATGCCATTCCCAAACTCAAGCACCTGAAGAAGCTCCTGCTGGCACATGGGCATCTCTACTATGTTCGCATTGCACACTTGGTGCAATATTTCTTTTACAAGGTACTGTACAGCTTCAAAGGCAAATTAAGAGGCTGTCTTGTGAGGAGGACACAGCGTTTGCTATCTTTGTCCATACTGACTTCATGTCATTTATCAGGCCAAAGTCTTGTTATGGGTTTCAGCAAAGTCTGTTTTTGTCCCAAATACACTTACACACTGATTGAGGATTATGTTGGTTAGTGTTTTGACAGATACAGATATGACAGAATCAGTCATCTTATAAATGAAACAGCTTTTGGGTTAACTTTTTTTAAGTACAACACCAAAGTCAAAAGTGTCTTCACTAAAGAAGATGAAAACCTATGAATTCATTCAAGATCTGTCAGTCCAAGCCTTTTCTCTCTGTTTCCTTGCAGAACCTTTGCTTCATCTTACCCCAGTTCTTGTACCAGTTCTTCTGTGGCTATTCACAGCAAGTGAGTATGTCCTGCCGCCCCCCCCCTCAGAGGTTCAGAGATGCTCTGAACATAAAAGGAAGCAGTGTGTCCCCTTGAATCCGCACCTCCACCTTCTCCTGAATGCCAAACTCTTCCCTTCAGATTGACCCTCCCTCTCTGCTCCTGGAATGTTTGAAGTCTGATTGATATATATATTTATCTGTCGACTTAGACTACACAGCACTGTTGACACCACAGACACAAAGATGAACACACACAGTCTTTTGTTGTGTCCTGCCACCATGATACATGGTATTTGGGACATTATGTTGTCATGGTGGTGTCTTTGCATCTGTGTATGTGTATGTGGATGTGTTATTGTGAATACAATAACTCTAGAACAATAACGTAATAGAAACCTCCTACCTGTATAACAGGTTTCCCATGTGGAGTAGAGTAGATTTTTGAGCAACTTGCTGCATAAATTTGCATATTAATAAGGGAAAAAAGTGTTTCTGCTTCAATAATATCATAATACTTTAAGATACAGAATTCATATTGACACCTCCCATCTGTTATACGAAGACAAATATGTTGACATAGAAATATTTGGTAATTAATGCAGTAATTAGCTTAATTAATGACCTCATTAGCATAACTGGTTATGTTTAATATATCATGGTGATTAACATGGAACATTAGGCAGCTCTAGTGCCTCTTGTGTCTCTATGACAGTAATAAGACTCGTCTTTCATTCATTTGGCATGTCTAGCTGAACGTTTCTCTTTGTTGGTAAAATCTCTGATACCTCATACTACTTGACACATTACAGTTACATCTCACATGGCCTCAGATCCAGCTTGTAAGGCCCATTTGTGTGTATGTGTATATATATAATATATATATATATATATCAATGCTTTTTCTTGTCCATGTGACCCCACAGCAAAAAATGCAGAGAGCCTTCTTGCTGTGTTGCTTATGGCTATGTCTGCTTGTGTGACAGTATGTGTAAGTATGACGGTGTGTATGAGTCTTGTCCTCTCCATAATATTAACCCCTGGTTGCCCCGTCCCTCCTCCTTCCCCACTCCTCCTCCTTCACACCCTCCTGCTCCCATCCTCCCCAGCCCCTCTACGATGCGGCCTATCTGACGATGTACAACATCTGCTTCACCTCTATGCCCATCCTGGCCTACAGCCTCTTGGAGCAGCACATCTGCATTGAGGTTCTGCTGGACAATGCTACCCTCTACAGGTACTTTCTGGGAAGTTCCCTTGCTGCAGCCCATATCCAAGTCCTGTAGATGCTCTTGCAATGCTGTCCTCTTTCTTTAAAGAGGAACAACACTCATATTTACGAGTTCCTTTGTTAGTCCTTAGATCTAGGACGGGTCAGACAATGTCTGTGAACATTAACAACTCTCTCCCAAAGCCTGAAATAAAGACTCAAGCTTATAATGTGATCAATACCCCAGTATCTTCGTGCACACTGTCGAGGAGTTGTGTGACAGCACTGAAGCTGTTCTGTCAGAGAATGGCTCTGCTCCATATTAGCTCAGTTACTCTCCCAGTCACCTTGAACATCTTTCCAATTTTTTTATGGAGCAGCTCCAGGTTTTATATCCGATGGCATTAAAAGTTTGAGTCTTTGTTCTGTTTTTGGCTTTAGGAGAGTTGTTCACATCCTCAAGTATTCTTTATTGGCAAATTCTACAGGTATTGACTAACATACAGTAATTTCTAAGTAGAGCGATGTTCTTCTTTTCATGTTTGAGATTATATGCAAATAGGCTAAAAGTAATGATTTACTTGGATATATGTCTTTCTGTCTCTTCATTTTCTATAGGGAAATTGCCAAAAATGGCATGTTGCGGTGGGGACCCTTCCTCTATTGGACGTTACTGGGAGTCTTCCATGGCTTGCTCTTCTTCTTTGGTGTCCGGTATCTGTTCAGTAATCCAGCACTGCAAGATAACGGCCAAGTTAGTCCCCTGTTTTTATGCTTCACACATCTGATAAGGCATAATTGATCTTCCTAAATACATCCCCTCATTTGTCTTTTTTCATTCCAGGTGTTTGGGAATTGGTCATATGGAACGATAGTTTTCACTGTACTCGTCTTCACTGTCACGCTAAAGGTAAACTACTCCTGTTAATTCAGCTTTCTCCTCAAAATTTGTCTCATTAGAGCACCTGATTCAGTAAATAGTTTGGGAGCAGATCATGTCTAGCTCAGTCTTTTGTTTCTCTCATTATGTGACTTATCTTACATGACATTCATTTTGGCAAGATGTGTTAGACGTTTGACATCTGAAATGTATCACACTTGTCTTTGCCACTCTAGCTTGCTCTGGACACAAGGCATTGGACTTGGATCAACCACTTTGTCATCTGGGGCTCCCTGGCCTTCTATGTGTTTTTCAGCTTCTTCTGGGGGGGCATCATATGGTGAGAAGACCACACAGGATGAAATAATCAAAACTGTACATGGTCCATAGAGATCAAAACATCAATCATCAATAAATTTTGAGGGCTTTCTATTTCAGTGTGCAGACTTTACGTTTTTTCATTGACCGTAGGGGAAAGGGCATAGGGTCACTGAAATCTTTAGCGTTCTTCCTCTGGTGGATGAATGAATGTGCACAGCAAATATGAATAGATTAAAAAAAAAAAGTATTTGACATATACAGCCAGGACCTGCGGCGGTGGATGCAGCAAATCCATAACATGATACCATCCCAGTTGATCTGTTTCCTTCACTCTCACCTCTGT
>OMKZ01002250.1:26491-38584 GCA_900302535.1 Neoniphon sammara | reverse complement strand
AGAAACTGATAGACATCTAACATATAATGTCAACAAGACAAGACGGCATGTCAGCCAAAGTTAGATGATCAGATGAGTCATTTTGTGAGGTTAGGACACAAAGCTGAGTGTCATCAGCGAGAGAGAGAGAGAGAGAGGGAGGGAGTTGTAATTAGTAATATAGAGAACAGTAATAATTAAAGAGTAATGTTAATTGTGAAATCTCAAAATGATTCAGTGAAGAGAATTCCACACTGCTACAATACATTAATTAAAGTGTAAACACCCATATTAGTAGCCTGTTTTTTCTGCAGTGCAGTATCAAAGCCCCACCTGACACTCTTCAAAAACACATCTCCAACAGTCATTCAGACTCACCTAAATGTGATGCAGTAAAGGTTTGGCCCTGTTTACACTTGACAACTGTGTCTCCACAGTTGTGACACACAAAAGATAATGAGTACAAGCATTAAGTAAGCCACCTCCCATTGAAGGAGCAGGAGCTCCGTTGTTTGGCATTCCAGTCATTTTAATGGGTAATGACTCACAGGCTGTACCGAATTCAACGAATTTCCTTCTCACAGATCCACAGATTTTTTTTGTTACAGCTTTCTTTTTTCCAATTTAAAACTCCATCATTTGATTTGTCCATCACAATACAGTTTTCTGATGATTTGCTGTCATCATCATCAGGCCAGTACCTGCGAGGACAAGCAACAACAGCTCAGACCACCATTACATATTTTTGGTAATAAAGGATCATTGGTGCGGTGATTTTGGACTTAAGTTCCAAAGAGATAATGTACCAAAATTTGTTTCGCCTAAAAATGTGTTTTTATTAAAAGCTGTCTTTGTCTTGATTCCATGATTCAATATAACAAAATCATTTTGGTTTTTGTTGATTGTTAACCCATCTCTGGCTTTTCATTTGGTAAAACAACATCTTGCTGGGTTATAGTATTAAATTATTGATTGGGAAACACGTTTTTGCAGGATACAAATTTTGGCTCAACATGTCTGAATGTAAAATGCAACACTTCCTGTGCAACTGAGGATTTTTTTCTGGGAATGACCTACCAGACATGCTCAGCAAATGTAAAAGATTTGTTGAACTGGTTAGGATGAGTCACTACATGTTGTGTCCATCAGATATAGTAGCAAAACATACGTCTATATGAACATTTGCATTTTTTATATGGACCCAGTAAATTAAATCACTAGTAAATGTCCTAATATCATAATGCTAATAAGACTCTTACGGTTTTGTGGTCAGTGGTGTTTCATCCACCCATTTCCAATCATCTTTTTCATGTTCACGGGACAGACCAATCCAGGCTTTCACCTTTTGTCCAAGGAGAACTTTTTTGATGAATTCCTGTGTTTCAAATGAACCAACATTTAAGACATATTAATTTGCTTCAGTAATTCATCTGTTTTTTATAAGAGAGGGATTTAAACATGACATCTTTTTCCAGACCCCATTTAGACACTGTTCACAAATAACCTACCGTGGAAACTGGGGATGAAACATGGCTGAAGATTTTGAGGATCTCCGATACAGCATTTGGATTTAATGTTTATAAAAAAAAAAAAGGCTCAGATTTTTGAACAATAAAAAGTTGAATGATTGTTAAATAATTGATATGTATGCATGAATACAGCAGAGGTTGGAGGAGCTACAGTGCAGAAAGAAGTTCTCAGAGGGCTTCAGAGGCCACAAGATAGAGACAGTCAAGTGTGTTGAGAAGAAGGAGAATGGAAGGTGTGTGTGCGCTCAAGAGGGTATCTTGCTGTAGCTTGTCAAAGTCTTAAATTGTTTGCAGTTAAGTGGTGTTAACTAAGATGGATCACAGACAGGTCAACATATACAGTGCACTCACCTGTTCCTCTCTGCTTGATATGATCACCAGGTGAGCTTTATTTCTTTCACATGCCGATTTGCTCTGCCACCATTTTCTTTCCTCACGAATGACAGAGTAACAACTGTAGTGCAACCTCTTCCAGTCATCAGAGCTGCCTACCTCTGAGTGACAAAACAAAATGCCACGCCCTGAGTTATAGCTTACATTGCAATACAAGAAAGCAGTTTTCAAATATTTTATCCCCATCCCCTGGAGCTGTTTCAGTAAATCGTCACTACAATTCCAACAGCACCTAGGGTGATTCTTTGTTAAAGCAATAGATCAATGTAAAAAAGAGAACCCTTTAAGCACAAAGAAGTCATAAACTTTACATGCATTTTTAAACAATATTTCAGTATAAAAAGTACAGAAACTTTGGTCAGAATTTACAATTTTGGTAAACTACATGTGTACTGTTTTACTTTTAAGTGTACTATTAAGCTACATGCTGGTACTAAATTGGCCCAATTTTAGTTAATAATACTAATTTAAAAGTTAATTTAAATTAGTTAAGTTAATTTAAAAGTACATCGGTTTACTGTTAAAGCACTCATTTTGTACTTGATTGGACTGAAATAGTCTATTTAAGTTTACTCCTGTATAATTTTAATATACACTCAAGCTAAATTGTATTTTCAGCAAATTGTACAAAAGTGTAGAACTGTAAAAAAGTAAAAAAAATTAAAATAAAATTAAAAAATTATAAGTATAAGCCTAACTACACTATTCTCATGTGTATCTTCAGCAAGTATAACAAAAATAAAATAAAAGCATACTATTTTTAAGAGGTATACTAACAGTCTACTAAAATAAACAGATTGTATTATTATTATGCCTTTGTCATCAAATATGACTTTTATGAATTTTTTTTTTTTTTTGGTTTGGGATGTTTTCAGATGCACTGCAGGGCCTTTGAGGTGTGCTGAAACAGAAATTCCACTACATGCTTCAGCAGTGGACAAAAATGAGAACCTTGAGAACCTTGATGAAAATAAAAGTGATGTTTCCCTCACCACACAGCCTGTCCAGCAGCTTATCTCTTTCAAGCTCTAACTGGTCTCTCTCGCTGGTCAGATTTGCATTGGCTGCCTCCAGGCTGCTTCTCTCAGTGTCCCTGCTGTTTTCATTTTTACTGACTGTAGGAAAGTGAACAACAAACAGCCACTAAATACATTGTGGTCACCTTCAGAAAATAACATGTGGAAGGGTCAACAATTTGAAGTTCCTTTTTCTTCACATTGTCAAGCAACATGTGGAAGTCTTCACCAAACTGAACTTGGAAAACTCACATTTGACCCCGAGAGCGATGAGCCCAGCCAAGAGGAAAAGACTCAGCAGGCCAAGAAACACTGCAGCAGCTCTGAAAGGATTCCTCTTCACTGGATGTACAGGCACTGCAGGTACTTGGCAGATAAAAGGTCAACATCACAGACAACTGTTAAACAAGTTGTATGAGTACATGGGTGTGAGCGCAGGTTTGTTTGATGTGTGAGAGAGAGGAAGCACTGGAGTGTTCACGTAGGTGTATGAGTAGATCTAGGCAGGCCTACGTGTGTGAAGTTACAGAAAAACCAGATGCAAAAAACAATGTTGCAGCCTGAATGAAAAATAAAAATGAGAGGAAAACAAAATGATAAAAGTGAACTAAAACTGTCAACACTTTTTGTAAAAACTAGGAACATGATTATACATGATTGTACATGATTATTCATCATTTATGTATTTTTGTTTATGTGCAGGATCAAAAAGAGAATCAACTTTGGGCAGGGAGGTTCTGGCTATTTTGACTGAATGCCGTGAAAAAAAATCATGAAAATAAACTTTAAAGAATTTACAATTTATTGTTAATATTGCATAACATCTGATGCACATTCCTCTTCTAGTACTATATCATTCAAAAATATCACAGCTACCAAAAATGCTAAAATTGGAACTCAAACTAAATAAAAGTATAAATAAATAAATTTGAAAAAACTCAACCTACCAAGCCCATATTAAAAATTGACACAAACTGAACTGAAAAATCCCAATCTATAAAAACTATACTGTGCAGAGGAAAGAATATGCATGCTGTATGTACATATGTTCACTTTGCGTAGTCGTGCTTGTTGTGAACATACCTGGCAGTTGATTCCTTGCAGCGTTTGGTGTATTTGGAGGCTGAACCCCCTCCACCCAGGGGTTCTCATAAACTGTCAGGCTGTCTCCACTGACATAAATGTCCACCGTCTTTTCCTCCTTCTCATCCTGATCAAACTGGGCACCCTTGAAGATGCCTGGCAGAGTGCACATGCTCTCAGACATTCCTGTAGCCTACAGGTATGTTTTCCTATTATACAGTAAAAAATTTTTTTTGTTCTTGACAAGTCTTCGCTTTTCCTTACACTGCTCCACTCTGCTTCCAATGTTTCGATGTGTGCATTTAATCTTGATAGTATAGGTTAGTTGTTCTCAGATGTATGGGAGGCTAGAAATTAAAAACTGCTCAAACTGCTGACTGCATAAAAAAGGAAGTGCAGGAAAAGAGGAAGTCACGGGTAGTCATTTATGCCAGGGCATCATCTTGTTCCTCCCTCTAGATGTACCTGATAATGACTGACATTTGACATTTGATCCTATTCCACTAACTAAAATTAATCCAGCAGTGACCTTTCACTGTCAACTGGTAAATATGTGGTCACATATTATCTTGCATACATGTGTAAGATCACTGGCATTGGGGCTGGGCAATATGACCTGAAATCCATAACATGATTAATTGTCACGTCTACCACGGTAATGAAAAAAATTTATAAATAAAATAACATTTCTATGTAGGCTAATTACCTTTGAAAGTATTAAGACAAAACCAAAGGTGTCTGTGCTTCTGTGTGTTACTGAACAGCACAGCACAGACAAGGCCTAGGCCAGGACAGTTATGAAACAAGGCCAAAAAACTGCAACATGGGACTACGTAGTCTGTATTTTTAAGCATCTCTATAGAAAAACAAGTCCAAAGCTGCTTATAATAAGCAGACATGACAACATGATAAATACAACAAACACACACTGTACAGTACTTGGGAGAGCTAAAACTTTCTGTTCTACATGCGTGTTTAAAAAAATAAAAGGAAATGAAAAACACAACTGCCACTGCCTGTCCATATCTCTGTGTCTAATGTCAGCTTAGGCTCAGGTAAAACTTTCTGAGCCACTGATGTCCCATTTTGGATGAGACTTGGGGAAATGTTGGGTTTTGACACTGAGGTCCAGCATTTTGAAGCCTAACTGGCCCGCCACAGTGCCATCAACAGGCCAAAAAGTCCCCAAGCTTTAATGCCTGGCTTTGATGCACCTTGTGACCCAGGATGACACTTATACTGAGATCAGGTTTTACAAAATTAAACTGACTGGCCCAACACAGCACCACCAACATGCCAAAAAATCCACAAGCAGGAAGCTGGCCCTTTTTTGTGCTAAGATGTGCCATTTAGACAATGCAGTTGTCATAGGACAGGCCCCTTTCAGCCAATCAGCAGTGAAAGTTGGGCAGTGCCACCTTGACTCATGACCAATTTTGCTTGGCTTTACTGGTGTAATACTCTGTACACATGCTTGAACAGCAGGACACTTGCAAAGCTCCAGGTGGTGCAAAATGCATCAGCAAGACAGTTGACTAGAACACATCTCAGGTCACATATTACACCAGTTTTAGCATCACTGCACTGGCTGCAAATACATTTTAGAAGTGATAAGCATTGCATGGTCTGGCACCTGACTACTTCACAGAGCATTTAGTTGCCTATAAACCTCACAAACCCCCAGGTTTGCTGATCAAGCTCTGTTAGCTGTTCCAGAGTCCAGGATGAAAACAAAAGGTGACCAGCCTTCACAGTCCCCTAGACTGTGGAAAAGCTTTCCTCTTGATATAAAAACGGCTGATTCAATTACCCCTTTTAAATACCATTTAAAAACACACTTTATAAGCTTGGTTTTACCGTTTCTTAGCTTTTTATCTGAGTGTTTTACTTGTTCTTTCAGATTGGGTTGTTTAACTTAAACTCTTTATATGGTTTATTTACTTAATATTTATTTATTTAATTATTCTCTATGTTTATATTGTTGTCCTCGTTTCTCTTGTGCAGTACTTTGCGCTCGTTCTTGAAAGGCGCTTTATAAATAAATGTACTACAATATAACATTTTGTGTTATTGAACAGCTGATATAATCCATATGGTATTTTTAACATTTGCCGTAATCCAAGATGCACTATTACATTGCTACCTCTCTACAAACCGACATAAAGTAGTACCAAATACTCTCAGCTTCTCTGCCTTCTCTTGTGGCACCACGCGCATTGATACACAAATGTGAACCGCCCAGTCTGACCTCACATCCGCTTCGCTAGACTTTTGTCTGCCGGCATTTTCCTTTTATTTTCTCCGTGCCGATTTTGGTTGTAAGATTGTCTGTCTTTTGTATTGACCGACAGAACGGGTCCTAATTAGCTCAATTTTGCCACGCCAGCCTGCTACACAATGCCTGGGTTTTCCGACAGAGATCGTGGCAGAGATAGAGGGTAAGTCAAGTGTCGATTCTTAAGCTAACGTTAGCAGAGCTAAACATCTCGGCTCACCGCTGTTGTACCAAGCTAGCTAGCTATTCTCACTTTAATTTGCAAAACAAATAAAGTGGTTGGGTTGTTTATCCAGCCATGTCATGACAATGAACTACTGTCATTCAGTGATAAACGTGAATATTAGTGTTGATACGGCCAGGCCTCTCTGGCGTAATGTTACCTATGTTTTTTTCTGTTTCTCTGCCGGTTGGAATTAAAATGGCAGCTATGTCGGTGGCGGTGGCCTCGCATACTACTTTGTATGCTAGACTCTGGACATGTGACGCAAGGAAAACTCGCACCCCGACAATTATCTCTTAGGCATACGTTTTCAGTTGTTGTGGACTTTAACGATCCAACTTAATGGGGAGCAAACGTAGCAGCAACGCACGCAATTTATTTATCGGGCAGGTTAACGTTTCTTTGCTTATGGAAAAACGATACGCATCTTAAGAAATACGGCTTAAGATTTCTTCTGATTCCTCAGAGGCCACTCTTCAGTTGGGCATACATCCTACACACCAAGCAGCCCATATTTCTATAAAATGTCAACATTCAGAAGTGGTTTCCTTTAATTTTCCTTTAATAATTTTACGCCAAAATCCACAATTCCTATTAATTGTTTTTTTCTAATCCAGTGCTTCTTTGTAGTTTACATATTTGCAAATTTACCAGAGAATCCTAATGATAAATCAACGGTAAGCCACGTTCTGCTAGTTGTGTAATTTTGCCAGTGAAAAAGGCAACATGCTTCGATTTATTTTAAATTGCGGTTGATGTGACGCTTTCTCCATGCAAGACATACATAATTCAGTCGGTTTTGGGAACATGAATATTTGTCAAGATAGAAATAAGAGCCATGTTTTTCATCAAGGTAAAGTGCAGGTGGTCTGTAGAAGTGAAGTGAAGAATAATTAAAATAAATATTAAGGGCCCTCACAGTCAGTTTCTGTTTCGTTTGGATTCAATTCCATGTTTTATCTCTTGATGACATCCAGTGATGTTATCAAGATCGGCCTAGTTCACTGGTTGTGGCTTTGGAAGAGAGATGTTCTCAATCACAAATATTGATTGTACTTGCATGCAGCATTTTCCCAGAAGAGAGGGATTCAGTCTAGAAATGTACATGTGGGTTGCAAGGCAGTCCGCTTTGCTGTATCATCTCTGATGGTGCTTTACATTGTGTTGCCCTGTCTTTTGCTCAAGGTATGGCGGAG
This sequence comes from Neoniphon sammara, assembly GCA_900302535.1. Classification (NCBI taxonomy): domain Eukaryota; kingdom Metazoa; phylum Chordata; class Actinopteri; order Holocentriformes; family Holocentridae; genus Neoniphon; species Neoniphon sammara. Next base: position 30,890 of record OMKZ01002250.1, on the reverse strand, counting down.
GGCCACCTCGTTTTGGTGGTGGTGGTGGTGGTGGCAATAGGGGTGGACCTCCTCCAGGAAAGTTTGGCAACCCTGGTGAGAGGCTGCGAAAGAAACATTGGAACCTTGACGAGCTTCCAAAGTTTCAAAAGAACTTCTACCAGGAGCACCCAGATGTCACACGTAGACCAATGGTAAGATCTGACTGATTCTTTTGTGCACTTTTTGGTGTGCGTTTACAGTCATTAATCCATATTCCTTCTTCCAATTTCAGCAAGAGGTTGAGCAGTACCGCAGAAGTAAAGAAGTTACAGTGAAGGGCAGAGATTGCCCTAAACCTATCGTGAAATTCCATGAAGCCACTTTTCCAAGTAAGTCTACCACAGAAAATGTGTGTTATTTTAAAAGGGAATAATAGACTAGAGTCAGGCTCACTGTTTTGGATTTCCACATGTGTGGGATTAAGGATGGAACACATAGTCTCTTTAATACGTATACATAGTGTCTTTAATGCCTTTATGGCCATAACACCAACCAGTGTATTTCAAATCTTCATCAGGCAGTGTAGTATTTCTTTAAGAAAGTAGTTCCCACATTTTGGAAGCAAGAGGACTGGAATGAGTTTTGATAATGATTCAGTGACAAACATAAATTGTTGTGCATCCTCTGCACCTCAAAATGGTGGTGTATGTTGGTCAGTATCTCCCCATCAGTCAACTCCTGTGGGGAGTTGACGGGTCAAACTTGGGGGCTCTATTACACTCGCATAGGTGAGAAAATACCACTATATGGGTTAAACTACGAACTATCACTTAAACTGTCACATCTGACTCGTCCTTCAGGCTACGTCATGGACGTTATCGTCAAACAGAACTGGGCCGAGCCAACTCCAATTCAGTCTCAGGGGTGGCCACTTGCACTTAGCGGTAAAGACATGGTTGGCATCGCTCAAACAGGGTCCGGGAAAACCCTTGCGGTAAGTAAAGTGCTCTCCTTTTTCTATCTTTAACTCACATTGGTCTTAACTTTGGTCCCGATTGTCATTAAGACGTAATACCACTTTCTCCATGTGGGAACCCACTAGAAATGAGTCTGTAGCCCATTATGGATCTTGACCCATATACTCTTATGTATCCTGAGCTTAATTTCACTATGCTTTCAGTTAGAGCTCTGTCTTTGATTGCTCATTTTTAGTATCTGCTGCCTGCAATTGTGCACATCCAACATCAACCATTCCTGGAACATGGAGATGGACCTATTGTAAGTATTTTGAAATAACAGCTTGCATTTTGTGTTCCTTGTGTCCCTGTATGAAATTTTCACTTAAGTGTTCCCTGCTTGCACGGACCATCCTCTTTTTTGATTGATTGAAAGATGTTCCACTCCATAGAGGCTTCCTTTTACTCGATGAACACATGAAATTGGTGCTACTGCATGTTTTATTCTAATTGTTGTTTGTTTGTGATTTCTTTGACTGAAACTTTGTGTTTTTTATTTCCTATTATGCACATGTACATAATAAACTACAATATATTTCTTTGGCTTATAATTTGTTTATTGACTTCTCATTTTTCTACTGGCTTCTAATAATTTTGTAAGGTATAGGAAAATGCTATTTGTGTTGAGACATGGGGGGGGGGAATTGTAATTTTTGTAATTTCTGGTATCACTACTGCTGCTACTGTGTCGCCCTGAATTGCTCCTTCAGGGGATCAATAAAGACTCTACTCTCTACTCTAAAAATTGTATTTGTTTTCCTCCAGTGCCTGGTGCTGGCACCAACCCGTGAACTGGCCCAGCAGGTACAACAAGTTGCTGCTGAGTATGGCAGGGCCTCCCGCCTCAAGAGCACTTGCATCTATGGCGGAGCACCCAAAGGACCCCAAATCAGGGACCTTGAGAGAGGTATGCTTAATTTTGCTCATGTCAGTAGTGTGTTTTCTTAATGCACTTAGACTGTTCTTTTGAATCTATCTATAGAGTATATTTTTGCATATAACCAATAAACTGTATGACAGTTGTCTTTTTGTCTTTAAAGAAAAAAATCTATTTTTATGCACACTTTTCCCCCATTGAAATAATACAAAGCAGAATCTTGTTATGAAAGCTTGTAATTGTGGAAAGTCCTTTCAGTTGATTTCACATACCCCATATTTTATTTGCTTAAGGAGTTGAGATTTGCATTGCTACCCCTGGTCGTCTCATTGACTTCCTGGAGTGTGGTAAGACCAACTTGCGGCGTTGCACCTATCTGGTGCTGGATGAAGCTGACCGCATGCTGGACATGGGATTCGAACCACAGATCCGCAAGATAGTGGACCAAATCCGGGTATGTACCAGCTATGCTGTTTTCTTATACTTGGGAGATATTTGGCATTGTTATGACATTTAAATATATTACATCACTGACAGTTTCCAAAATATTGACAAGCTTGTTGTGACATAAGGAAGAGTATTTGTTAACAGCTAAATGTCAGTCTTAAATGTACCATGACGCTGCACACAAAGCCTACGCATTAGATTGAATGCGTGACTGGTTGTTGCTGAAGCCTTCCCTCCTTTTTGTCTCCTACCAGCCAGACCGCCAGACCCTGATGTGGAGCGCCACCTGGCCTAAGGAGGTTCGGCAGCTGGCTGAGGACTTCCTGAAGGACTATGTCCAGATAAACATTGGAGCACTGCAGCTCAGCGCCAACCACAACATCTTGCAGATCGTTGATGTCTGCAATGACATGGAGAAGGAGGACAAGTGAGTAGATTATTTCCAACTCCTTATTGGAAAAATAAGGAGTTGAAACTGTAGATTACTATACAGTGTTTTAGTGACTATTTTGTAGCATCTGTTGTTCAGCTGATTTGATTGGTGCTCATGAGGAATAGAGTATGTCTTCCAGTTATTGTCTCCACTCAAAACCTTGTGCATGTTGTTGAAGGAAACACTATTTACTGAATCTTGCATCTGTTGATTAAAGCGACAACCAATAAATTTTGTAGGCTGTTGCTGTGATAGACCGATGTGATTTTTTTTTTTTGTAACTGAAGTTTTGTTGTGCTTTGTCCTTAACTGCAGACTGATCCGTTTACTGGAGGAGATTATGAGCGAGAAGGAGAACAAGACCATTATTTTTGTTGAGACCAAGAGGCGCTGTGATGAGCTTACCAGGAGGATGAGAAGAGATGGGTAAGGATCCCCTATTTCATCCCATCATGAAAGATGCTTTTTCTTTCTTTTGAGGGAATTTTTTTTTTTTTTTCAGATGTAAGATTCACATGTACTTACTCGTTAACATTGCATAGAATATTTTGTTGAATCTGGGCTGCTGGCATTGTTTCTGATGCACATGTTTTGTCTATCACAGTTGGCCAGCAATGGGAATTCATGGAGACAAGAGCCAGCAAGAGAGGGACTGGGTCCTCAATGGTAAGATTTAACATGACACTGGAAGTCATATTTTAATACAACATTCACCTTAAGAATTTTTTTAAACTGTCATTGTCATCATACACTGTTCTCTGTGATGCAACTAAACCCAACCCTCTCCCTCCAGAGTTTAAATATGGCAAGGCCCCCATTCTCATCGCTACAGATGTGGCCTCCCGTGGCCTAGGTCAGTATTCCTTTGACTAGCCCCACTTTATTCTCTTAAATGTTACACTTTTTTAAAGAAAGTTATTTTGCTTTCTTTAACTTTTCTATGCATTTTCTGAGTTTTTCTCACCTAAAGGTGGAGTCTTTGTGGCAGGCGCTAGGCATGACAGTCCCAGGCCTCGAGAGGGAGAAGGAGGACATATTGGAAGTGCTCCACTGGCTTGCCACCCAGTGGGCCTAGAGAGGTGAAAGCTCTTGTGTGCCAGTGAACTTCAAAAGGCGGTGTGGCTAAGCCTTTGTTTGAATACACACACATCTGTTCTCTGTCCATGGATTTTACCTGACAAATGTCATCCAGCCAGCCACCCAGCTGTTTCCAACTCAAACGTAAAAAAAAAAGAGATGCTTGATGCTGTGACTTTCGCCTTGCATGCTGTTGTGTTAGAGAGCACTGTATTGCAAGTCACTTGTTTGAGATTTGGAACAATTGTTACCTTTCGGAGCTTGTATCAAATAGCATGGGTGTTTGCGAGCCTGTCTAAGCTTTCCGTTGTTGTTGTTTTTTCCCCCTCAAAGTGCTGGTATTCTTGAAATGGAGAGAGCAGTTTGAAATCTCGTTTTTCATTTATCTGTGAAATTGGGGAAGCCTGGCACATGTGTTTAAGGGGTTGTGGGGACATCTAGTGAGAGGAGAAAGTGAGACAGCTCAAACCAAAGTTCCTCCCTCGCCTGCGTTTTAAAGTCATGTCGAGACCTGCCAACGAGAGACATTTTCTCAAGTGAACACTGGCTTCTGGGAAAATCTTGCCTTGACGAGACTGATGTGGGGGT
>OMKZ01002250.1:7338-26452 GCA_900302535.1 Neoniphon sammara | reverse complement strand
GGTGGGGCGGGGTCGTACTGTGCTCTCTGTGGGGTGCCACAGGGTTCAATACTTGGGCCTTGTTCATTTTCTTTTTTCGGGACCCCTGACAAATTAGTACTTGGTCTATTCGGTCTTGGCAAGACGTGCAGTGCGGCCTTTATAATCAAGCTTCTTATGAGAGTGTACTGGGATAAAAGGACCTGCAGAAATGTACCACTGAAAGGTCCTATATTGGCACATGAGGAGGCCCCAGTGCAAATAGTGGCCCAACTGCGTAGAAGCTCCTGGATGTCACTTGACAATTTGTGGGGGATTTCGCTGCATTGGGAAAGGACTAGTGAATGCATACTCCTTTATGGTAAGACTTCAAATCCATTTTTGTCTCCCTTGGTAACAAAAGGGAGGGTGAATGTCGTTTGGATCTTTTTGATTATGGTAAGCAATTGGAGTGTGCATCGTTTCTCTCTTCCCACAGTAGTATTCCCATGGATTAGTTGTGTACGTACTCTTTCATTATGTTGTTTAATGCATTTTCTCCACAGCCTAATGACCACTTCTTCTCCCTAGCCTCCACTGTTGCTAACTTATTGTCCCTTTGATCTGGCTGTTGTGGTGTGCAAAATCCCATGTGGCCTCCTCCTTTTGTTTTGCCACACTGCAACACTTTCACAGATGTGGAGGATGTGAAATTTGTCATCAATTATGACTACCCTAACTCCTCCGAGGATTATATCCACCGCATTGGACGCACGGCCCGCAGTCAAAAAACGGGCACGGCCTACACCTTCTTTACCCCTAACAACATGAAACAGGCCAGTGACCTGATCTCTGTGCTCCGTGAGGCCAACCAGGCCATTAATCCTAAACTGATCCAGATGGCAGAGGACAGAGGAGGTAAACTGAGTTATTTGTTTACATCAATGAGGATGTGATTGGCATATTTCGCCCCCATTTCTTCCAAAATATTTAGCTCATGACAGAGATACATTGGGTGGTAGCTAATGAATTGTTCCTATGCCCTTGTTGCGCAAGGGTGAGGATGGGGATTTGTAAAATTGGTGCAGATTAGATTTGTTTGTGAAACCTGATTTCATGTCTTTTTATCATGTAGAAATTAGTTGTTAGTATTTAGTTTTTGACATTGAAATTATGCAATTATGCTTAGCCTTCTCTGTGTTTAATAACAGTGTCATTTGTTTCATGCTAATTTGTTGTTTCAGTTTGTACATCAAATTGGCACCTATCTTAACCCATTTCCGTTCTCCCCTCCCTCCCCCTCTTTTCTTCATTCCCATACAGCTCGAGGAAGGGGGGGAAGAGGTGGCTACAAGGACGACCGTCGGGATAGGTATTCTGGGGGTGGGAGGAGCAATAACTTCGGTGGTAATAGCTACAGGGACAGGGACAGTGATAGGGGGTTCGGCGGTGGACCAAAGAGTGCCTTTGGTGGCAATAAGGCCCAAAATGGTGGAGGCTATGGAGGCAACAGTGGTAGCTCTAGTGGTAGCTATGGCGGCAACAACTATAGCAACAGCAACGGACAGGGTAATTTCAATGCTCCTGCAAACCAGGTGGGTGGCTTTGGTAACCAGAGCTTCCAGGGCCCCCCTCAGTTTGGGGGTGTTCAGAGGGGTGCTCAGAATGGCATGAACCACCCGCCGTTCCCTTTCAACCCTCAGGCACCACCACCACAGGGCCAGCAGCCACCACCCCCGCCACCGATGGTGCCCTACCCCATGCCACCACCCTTCCCACAGTAGATATGACAGATGCACAATATACAGAACCAACTTGATTTTTGTTTCGCCCTTGTCTTGATATCTTACAGTATGATCATTATTATTATTATTATTATTATTGTTATTATCCTTTGTACTGTTTAACTGTTTTTTGCTTACAGCAGGGTTGGAATTATTCAGTAAACCCAGAGCATTAAAGGGAGTCCTAGACTGAGCTCCTGTAGTGCAACTATAATTGCTGCACTTTTCCTTGACTGTTTTTATTTGTTACATTCCTCAGTAATTTATTTTTACTAGGTAATGCAATGTTTTGAGTTTGTGGTATGTTTAAAGTGATGTTATGAAGATCATATATAAAGGGCTGGCATGGCTCTTTAAATAAAAAGAAGAAAATGGCAATCTTGTGTCCTTTTGTCTCTGTGGGAAGTTTGGGTTGGAAGGATTGCTGGAATCATGTTTTGACGTGGATCTTGATGGCCTGAAACCACACACGTCCAAATATTCTTATCAGGGGTGCTTGATTAAATTAGAACAAGGGCCCAAATAAATTTTTTTAATGTGTAATTATTAGAGCAGACTGAATGTGTGAAAGTTATGATTGGAAATTACACGTTTGGTCTGGTATTGAGCTAACCACGAAATGAAACAATATTAAAATTAACTAATATTTTTATTTTTTTCTGCCTACAACCCAGAACAGCATTTACTCACAAAGCACTAGACTTTGTCATAACTGAATGGCGTGTGTGGGAAAAATGTAAAAGCCATAGTCAAAAGAGGTTAGATAACGCGATTACATTTTAATTCATAGTTTGAGACGCTTGAAACTACAGTTAAAAACTGTTTATTAATAATAATATATCACGTTAAAAACCGAGAATTAAAAAAAAAAAAAAACTAACCCGGAAGTAAAAGCGCCACTTCCGGGCTCAGCTGTCACGTCTCTAAGTTTGCTTACTGTTTGAAAGAACTGTCGGGTTGTGTAAATTGCACGGTTGTAGACCTTACTGTCAGATTCGTTGTTAGGGAAGAGCAGTTTATTATTGATGCCCAGACAGGCGAACAGCATTGCTTCATATCGATCATTATAATGGTTATACTGATATTTCCAATGTGAGGCAAAATTACAGAAAGGCCAGCGCATGCTTGTCACATTACCAGATCAGAAGGTGACCAGAAGTTTTTACTGTTGAAAAATCATCTTTATATTGACAGCCTTTGGCTATACTCCCATTTGAAGACAGGTCTCTCACTGAGGATCAAACTACTTATAAATTATGTTAACTTACTGTGTCAGACGCTTCCTAACGAGGCGCGAATCCTTTCTACAAACCTCACAGTGCAGAAAGGCACTGGCATTTCAGCACATCAGGGGACGCTGTAGTGATACAAATGAGGATTCCGGTCAAGTCTCGACATTACTGCAGCTCTGCACCGACAGATACTACATCTCCCCTGGTCAGACTCACAGAGACTCCTTCCAGCGTGGGTTGAGCTGTAGTTATGGACCCCTGGGCTTGGAGTTGAGGAAAAACCTCCTGGATCAGTGGTGGCACTCTGTCACCAGGTCCAGAGCTCAGGTGTTTGGTATAAGCACTCTGAACAGCAGACCGGGCAGAGCTGTGGATGGAAACAGGGAACTGAAGGTTGTTGACACTGAGAGCCTAAATCAGGTACTTGACCTGAAAGAGCTGAGCAAGGACCAGCTCACCCAGGAGCTACAGGGCCTTCTTCAGAGGTCGGCATCTCTGAGAACAAACATTTTTCAAGGTAGAGTACTCTATATGCTGCGTCAGAAGTTATGAACACTTAAAGTAAGCATGAACAGTTGTAATGCTGTGGTTGGCCAAGTGATTGCTACACATATGAGAATTTGGGTCAGCAGGGCGGCATAGTGGTAAGTGGCAGACTTTCACCCTAGTGAGAACAACAGAGGAAGAGGGAAAATATTAAACCAGTAGGTATCAATATCAAAAGCATCAGCTGGAATCTAAATTTGCACCAGTCACAATTTGAAGAGGGAATGGCATCACATTTGCTAACATGACTGGTGACCTGTATCCTCTTAACGTATGGAGAATATGACATCAACCAACCTACTGCTTTGTTGATTTTGAAAAACAACCATTGATGATGCGATCACTTTTCCTCAAAGTCTTCGATTCACAAGTCTTAATATCTTCAGAGCCTGCATGTGTTGTGCCTCATGCTGTTCTCAGGTGCTTTGGAGCAGTACGTCCCCTCACTGGAGCTGGTGAACAGGAAGTTGCCCTTCGGCCTGGCTGAGACGGGTTTGTGCTTCCAGCCCTCAGACTCTGGCTCTGGTTGGTAAGGCTTCATCTACTTCAGTTGTTTTATCTGCTTCTGTCAATAACTGACCATTAAATAATATTTTCTTTTGTCAGTTCTCTTTTTTCTGTGTTTAGCAAATCTGTGGTAGTGGCTACAGGATGGATTTTAGCCATTAAATCCATCATTGATCAGCTTTATATTATATAAATATTAAGTTAAGTTAAAACAATAACCTCTGTAGTACTTATATAATTTGTTCCATCACATCCCATGTGGTGGTAAACATTGAAGTGATTGGTAGCTGTTATAATGGCTCTCTTTCTGCCAGCCCAGCTGAAGTGACCCAGACATCTCTTGTGTGGTTCTGCTCTCCACGCACCTCCGGCCAGTGGCTGGACCACTGGACTCGACAGAGGCTGCAGTGGTGGAGGAAGGTGAGCATGTGAGGCCCCAGAAATATATGTTGATGCCTTGGAAAAACATTTAAAATCCTGATAAAGCTAATACAACACAAATAGGGATGCAACAATACCCAGCTAAAATAGAGTATCAGTAACACTAATATCTGATACCAAAAACCCAGAGTAACATCTCAGAAATAAAAGCAAACCTTGATTTTCTCCATTCTTGGTACATACAGGCCTGTATTTCTCAAATTAGGGGGAAAAAGAAGTATTTCATGTCTATTATTTTGTCCAGTGACCCCAAACTAAAGGTCTAAGTCTACAATGTTCAGTGAAAGTAATGGACCAAATCAGTGTGTGGTAATAATTTTTGTACTCCATTGGTATCAGTGTTGAAAAAGTGGTATGGGCGTATCCCTAAACACAGAACTCTCTCATTTTGAATAATGCAAATTCTTTTTGGGGGGAAATGGCAGGGCTGAAGACACATGGTGGTATATCCCTCCTAACACTGGAATAAAAAGTAAACTTTAACAAAATAAGGGAGAAAAGTTGAGCATAACGGATCCTGAGCAACAAATCCTAAGCATTACTAACCAGCCCTTCAACTTTTCCTGTCACAGTTTGCCTTGGGTCCATCAGACTTCAGTAGCAGTGACATCCCAGAGGATGAGCAGGAAGGGGGGGCGTCTCGCGGTGTGAGGATCCTCTGCAGTTTCCCGTGGGGACCCGAGGCCCTTGAGACGCTGTGGAGCCGAGGAGATGCTGAGCTGCTGCAGACACACAAAGGAGCCCGCAACAAACTACAGGTCAACATGCAAATTTGTGTTGTAATGTGGAGAGTCATTTTTTTGTATGTGCTTTCAGTCATGTGTCTGCACTCTGTTGTTACACCACAGCAGCCAAGCAGGCCACTACTGAAAAGTAGGTTTGAGGCTATAGAGTCCTTGCACCTACATCACAAATCTAGCAACCATAACTGATGGCATCATGAAGGTCCACTGGAAAAATGGTTATGTGCAAATAATGGCTACAAATACAACAACCATACTATAAAATTAAGGATTAAAGATAGTGGTGGTGTCAGGGTCGATCCATTCTTTAATGCTGAAAGGAAAAGTAAACATTCTGATGAAGTTGTATGTTAGGATCATGTTAACCAACATGACGATACTGTACTAAAAAGTATAGTAATAAACTGTTTCTATGAAGTTCTTTTGATTAGCCATTTTCTTTAGTAGCACAACCAGCTGTTCTCAGCACCTGTTGCCAAAGAACTCTAATATCACCGCCCCCTGGCCATGGGTTGTGCTTCTAGCATGGTAGAGGTAGACATTATTTCACAGCCCACTATGTTGCTACTCTTAGATGCTACTTAGGCATAAGTTGGACGTAAATGCTTTATAAGCTCATTCACAGATGTTGGTTCAAGTTTCTACATAAATTGTGTTAGAAGTCACATATGAAATTATATTTGATCAAAATGGTTTGATTTCTTTTCAATCTTATTTAATTTGTTTTATTTTGGCTCCATGGTCATGACTCCTGATTTGAAATGCTGTAAAATGCTGATGCTCAATGTCAGGGCAGTTTAATCATCAATGTAATCATGTGCATCGTTACTGGATCTAATTGAGCGATGCTTTTGTCCTTCTAAACATGGTTCAGTGTCGTGATGGGCAGAAGTTAATCTTTCCTCACGTTATCTCTGTGACCGGGAACATGGACCGTGGTGTGATGGCGTATCTGCACAATTCACTACAGCAACTGAAGAGAGAAGACAGGAAACACATCCTGCAGCAGAGAAAGGTGATAATCCAACCACCTGGGCCCCTATATAGAACAGTTCTGTTAGCAGGAAAAATTATGACATGCATGTTTTCATCTTCTCCTTTACCCATTGCCTTTTCTTTTTGATTGTGATTCTTGTTAATGTTTTTACATTTACTGTGCATTTCTATCAGTAAGCCTGGTTCACCATTGATTTCAGGTTCTAAAGTTGCATCCAGTGTTGGCTCCAGTCAAAGTGGCTTTGATTGTGGTTAGGGGAGCCACAGTGGAGGTTAGACAGGTAAGAACTGCTTGTATTGAGAGAGCACACCAGTGATAAAGTTAAAGTGATTTCTGCTGGATTAACTTCATGTGAACACACTCTAAAAATTTCATACAGGAGCTGAGCAGAAAATGAACATTCAACTGAATACAATAAGAGTCAGCACAAAGTTGTTTAAGCCAACTTTTCTGATTGTGTTGGCATTTCTCAAGTGGAATAATGAGCTGTTAATTATTTATGCAGGTTTGTGAAGGGCTGCTGCAGGAGTTCCTGGAGGCTAAAATCTCAGCTTGGCCTGGTTATCTGGAAACCACATCAACATCAGCGGAGCAGCTGTATGCCAAGTAAGGTGTTACTTTGGTGTTTTGATGAAAAGTAGGAGGGTATGCACCTTTGGTTACCAGGTGATCAAAATAAACAGCAGCTCCCCCCTTTCTCTTTCGTTGACTGGTCATGTGTTGTGGTTTGACAGGTGATGTGCACTGTGGTACCTCAAAAATTTAGCTAATTGCAGTATTTTCCATACTTGAAAATTCATGTTCAAAGGATTTTCCTTAGCTGTAATTCTCCATGTGAACTGCTCCTTAGGGTTGAAAAGAATTAAATCGACTGGCTCTGTGGTGGGTAAATTGCTCATGAGGGGCAAAGGAATGATTTACACTTTGTGTGTATGCGTGTCTCTGTGTGTTTGCAGGTATGATGAGATGGGAGTTCTTTTCACAGTGGTGATCAGTGAGAACACGCTGGAGAGCGGCCTCCTGCAGGTCCGCAGCAGAGACACCACCATCAAGGAGACCATGCACATTTCCGAGATCAAGAACTTCCTTGCCAGATACATATCTGCTGCTGACATCTGAATGGGCTTTTGTCATGCGGAGTGAAAAAAGGACTTCCATGCAAGACATATCTCTGCTACAGAGAGTACTTTGTGAAACCTGACCTCTTCCTATGGACTTTATGTGACCCAACCAGGCACTGTGGACATATTGTGTGTTTATAGGTGTTTGGCTCATTGGTGGCCATTCGCGTTTTCCCACTAGAGAGCAAAGAGATTCCATCATGGCTGATTAAAATTGGGAGATGAAATGTGCAATGTCCAGCATCGAGTGCAAGTTTCTGTCATGGGAAAGATTTGTACCCTCATTATGCTTGAACCTCCAGTTGTTACTGCCAGTGATGAATCTTTCTCATCTTGCATCTTTGTCTCATTACATGGCCAGAGGGACCAGGGTGGGCCTGAAGTGTGTTACTGCATATGATCAGGACTGTATCACTGTCTGTACACAAGTGTTAAATAACATGGAGGGTGGGCACAGATATCTAGTTTGGTGTGTCTTTCAGCTTTTGGCAAAATGTACATTATCATTAAAATATTTAACTTTTTAATTAATGCATTTTTTGGAGTGGTGATCTTGGTGCACCTTGGTAGCTGACTATTCTTGAGCGTTGATAAAGAAATGGGTTAGAAATGTGTGGGAGACAAGATATTGCATATGTGATTATTTCATTATATTCTCTAAACAACATTCTTCCTTGATTTGCTGCAGTACTGTTTATTATTGATTTGAACTTAATATGTCATTGTAGAGGTTGATCGATTTATTTAATTATGTGGGCTTTCAGTGTTCACTATGGTATTGGTGATAAGTAAACTACTTAGAGCTGTCTCCCTACACAATACAACACAATTATAATGACTTGTGATGCTGGAGACCAAATTTAGATTTCGCAGTTCTTTAATGTAATGGACTTTACAGGACATAGTAAGTAGTATCTATCCAAACCCGTATCCATAACCAATGCTATATTATGCATCTCTTAATGGGGACATTGTTCACAGAAGCCCCACTCACAAGTCGCAACAGTAGGTTGCAGCTGTTTGAGCGTTTGACTGAAAATCTCGCGAGATTTGGATCTAGATAAGCCCCTCCCACTAGAGTCATTGGTTGCTGGCTTTTCTTCCAGGGCATGTGTGCTACTCTGCTCTGCTGTTAGCATTTGGAGATGGCCGCAGAGAAGCAGAACGAGGCTAAAGTAGCCGCAGTTGAAGAAAATAAAGAAAATTTACTGGATGGAGGACTTGGACTGGAAAGTATCCTTATAAAGAGACTGCACGCTCAGTCGGAGTTTCCGGTAGTTGGCATCTTTGCCCTAGCGACAGCAGCTAAATCCTAGCTAACGTTAGCTAGCTAGCTTATATGATAGCTAACTTAGGCTACGTGTCATATTTTAGCAGGCTTGCCCTATCAGCAGCAGTGTTGAAAAGGGGGTTAGCCTATTTAGTTTTTAAGAAAACTGTTTATGTAATGTAAGAAGTCGGCTAATGGTGAGATATGAAGGGTGACAGATCTGTTCACCTGGTCACTCCCTTGCCAAAAAAGCTGTTGCCAAGTGTTGTCACTACTAAGTTCGGGTAGCTAACACTATATTACCGTTTATGCAATGCACTGTATCACATCAGTATGTTATTACTGTAGTGATCTATCAATCAAATACCATGGCAACTTTACTGACTTATTCACACTTTAATGAATAACGTACTTTCCACTGGAGTCCCATATGTGTGAGGAATAAATTGTAGGCAAGGTTGTGCCTTAACAGTGAGTTGCAGTTTTGCAGATAATCAAGGATTCCCAGCAGCAGCATGGCCTCAGACATGGAGACTATCAGAGATACAGGTGAGCTGTGGCTAGAGAAGGTCTGTGTGTAATGTCCAGCATTAGACAGTTAAACATGTGGGACTGAAGTTTGTTCATCAAAAGGAATTCACAATGCAAATCTTTAAGAGTTTTGATTTTTTTTTTAAGACAAAATGTTGGTTAGTAGCACATTGAGAACAAACTCTGTAGTTAGAGAACTCTGCCATATGTTTCAAATGTTGTGTTTGGGAACAAATCCATATCCCCCAAAACCCACCAGAAACTTATGTGCTTTTCTAAAAGTGCTTTGATGTTTATTATTATTATTATTACTATTACTATTATTATCATCATCACTTGGGCCACAGTAGATTGTTGTAGTAAGTATGTAGGTATTCATTTTGATGCATTTATCTGTGCCACTATTTTCAGAGGATACTGTTCCCGCCGGCTACGTCGTCTACGCAAGACACTTGGCTTCAAGATGGGCAACAGACACAAGTTCACTGGAAAGAAAGTTACAGTCGAAATGCTTTCAGACAATAGGTGAGGGGTAAATGATGTCAGTAGTCTATACACTGGTCATATAAATACATTTCATTGTTTTTTTTGTATAAAACTTGAAGCAGTCAGTACAGAATCTGTGTTTCAATGAAGCACTCAGAATAATGTGACACTTTTCATTCTTTTGCATCTCCCTGACTTAAGTTGCATGAGAAGTGACAGTTGATAGAACCCGAATTGGTGTTGCTTATGAAATAGGGAGGAGTAGCTGCTGAATGCCATCACTAGGAATTTAAGTAACTAACAGGCCTCATGCAACACAGAAACCTGTGTTTTGTCCTTGAGGGATGTACTTGAAAGGGAGTATGGAGTTCATCAAGGCCTACTTTAACTAATAAACTTAAATGGGCTGCTAGCTCTTGTCTGCTGATTTTACTGGCTAGTGTAAAATTAACCAAAAACAGGACTCTGATATGATACGAGTTGACAGTCAAGTAGTGCCCCAAAATCCTTAATGAGATGCCTTGACCGTTTGTTCATTTAGTTTACTGCCTGGACACATTTTGGCTGTGCACTCCTCATTAATGGTTGCTTGGTTGCACCCAAGACTCTGTCGATAAGAACGTGCAGAATGATTAAAACGTCAGTGTAAAATTGTTCATTGTTGATGCAACTACCGCTCCTCAGGTACCTGTTGCTTGTTTTGATGGAAGCTGAGCGGGCGTGGAGCTACGCCATGCAGCTGAAGCAGGAGGCTAATACGGAGCCCCGTAAGCGCTTTCACCTGCTGGCAAGACTGCGTAAGGCTGCCAAACATGGTGAGAGGCTGGAGAAGCTGTGCGAGAGTCCCTCTGTGGATGCCAAGACCAAACTGGAGGCACAGGTACGCAGGCAGGAGGTCACTTTTAAATTTGATTGAGAAGTATTTTGCAGGGGGTTGTGGTGGCTGCGTGGTATTGGTGACATGTCATTTGATAACATTGTCACAGATTCAAACAAGGTTCACAACTTTTGTCCTGTTATCCCTTATTTCTCACATTCTTCTTGTTACCCCTCATTATGTACCCACTATTGAAGCAAACCCACTGACATTGTCAACATACTGAACCTATTATAAAAAGCTGCATCATAGAGCATGTAGAGAAATGTGCAAAACTTCAGCCATGTAAATGAGTCTGAATTAAGTGGATTTTCATTGGATATGGATTTTATTTCCTGAATTCAGCTCAGTCTAGAAAGGTCTGGATCCATTCAGAGGGACATGGACGATGATTTTTGGCCTGAGTTTTTCACTTTGTTCTTAAGACACCCACTAACCACAGGTTAGCAATTAAAACAAACAAACAAACAAAAAAAATAATAATACTACTAATAATGATAAAAATTTGTCTGTCATCACTCGAGGTCAGCCAGTACCAGGTGGTAGTTTCGGTAGTATGCTTTTTACCATTTGATGTCAGGCTTTACACAGGTTTGACTTTGAGGTTTAATTAGTCTTAATGTTATTGTTTGTAGGCCTACACTGCGTACCTGACTGGCATGGTGGAGTTTGAGCTGCAGGAATGGAAACCTGCCATGGAGGCCTTCAACAAGTGCAAGTGAGTATCACTATTGACATTATTTTTACTTCTGGTTTGGATTTGATAAACGCAGTGTAAGAATATGAAGTTTTCCTCAATGTGTACATGTAGTCACAGATTTAATGCACCTAGAAGGGCAACATTTTGATCAAATTTACTTAAGCTGTCAAGTATTACTACTGGAAGGCACTCCGATCTCAAACCTTGGCCAGTGATGAATGATATTCAGACTTGCCGGTATGCCCAAAGACCTCATTTATTATTATAAATGAGGATCTTGGCCTCAAAGGCCAATATCCCCTTTGGAATTGGAATAGACTGTTTGTGTCCATTAATGTCCATTTCATAGTTATGGCTAAAAATTAATTGTCAAAAAAATGGCAGATATCCCAGATCCAATCACCACCAAAAATGTTATCAGTTGTTCCTTGGCCAAGGCCCGTCCTCCAAATTACATGAAAATTATTTTTTTTTTGAGAGACCCTGGTGACAAACAAACTAAGGGTGAAAACATAACCAATTTGATGGAGGTAATAAATGTACTGGGCTTTGTAACATTGGATCCAATACTTATTGACAAATTGTGCCAATTAGAAGGTTGGCAAAATGGTCACCTTTGAGAATACATAAACAAGACAGGAACATGACTGATTTCCACTGTGGTTCTCAAATGTGGTCTTCGGGCACCAATAAAATACACTCAAAATAAGTAAATGTATATAAAAAATTTCCCCTTCACCCTTATGGTTGGTGTGTGTATCTTCCTCCATCATGAGTCCACTATGAGAGGCCTGGGAGTTGGAGGATTTTGCATAGTATTTTAGCTGTTCCTTGTACTGATAACAGGGATCTTTTATCCTGTGCAAATTGGTCATTATCATTACAAAGATCCTTTGTTAACAGTTACTTTACACACTTTGTCCTGAAAACCAATCCCTTCTGTTCTGAATAGGGTTTTAGAGAACATATTAACACAAATGGCCCAAGGACAGCTTAACTTCACATCTATCAGTTTACTCTGATGCCACTACTGTTTTATTCACAAACTGCAGACAAACACATTCACACACACCAAAATTAGGTCCTGCGCCTCTCAAGTAACTTTCATGACCACTGTGGTTTTCTCATAGAGAAATCGTTAACAGCTTCATCTCTGTACTGTCTCTGTCAGGACCATCTATGAGAAGCTGGCCAGCGCTTTCACTGAGGAGCTGGCAGTGCTGTATCATCAGCGCGTGGAGGAGATCTCACCCAACATCCGCTACTGTGCTTACAACATCGGTGAGAATTACACACACACACAGAAAACTAACCCCAGTTAACATCACAAGAAATCATTTGCAGCCTTTTTCAGGCCTTATACATGTAGGCAGTTTGATATTTTGTCATCACACCCAAAGCGGAATCAACATTTAACTTTGTTTCCCTTTGGCTGATTGCAGGTGACCAGAACGCCATCAATGACCTGATGCAGATGAGGCTGACTGGAGGAGGTGGAGGCATGATGGCTGAGAAACTTGAGGTGAGAGACAGATTGGGCCATAATGGATTTGTGTGTGTACACAAACATTTGTGTACACACACACACACACACACACACACACAGTGAATTTTAACCCCAATTATCTCCCATTTGGCCTTCTACCTACCAAGACCATAGTCTTAGCGCTGACATGGTTTAAAAACAACTGGAAATTTTGGCTCTGAAATGTGCCCTTATCTTTATTTTTAGATTTTACAAAAGTTGCAAGCCGTAGTTGGTGAAATCCAAAAACGTTGGATATAGCCAATGTGTCTAACGCTGAGGTGTACACAGCACAAGCATATAATGTGTGGGTTTACTGGAAGACTATGTTTCATAAAACTCTGCTTCATAATAAAAGCTTTTTTTCTTTTTTCCCCAGGCTCTGATCACCCAGACGAGAGCCAAGCAGGCAGCCACCATGAGTGAGGTGGAGTGGCGAGGGCGCACAGTGCCCGTCAAAATCGACAAAGCCCGCATCTTCCTGTTGGGTCTGGCAGACAATGAGGCTGCCATCGCTCAGGTCAGTGTTTTTTTTTTTTTTTTTTTTTCCCCAGCTCATGTCTGTTGAGTGGATGAACAAACTGACTTGCCCTTTAGAGCTTGAAGTCACAATAAAATGAAAAGTGCTTTTATAATGAAATATTTTTAGTTATCACTTCCTGATGTACTGGGACTGTGAAATATGACCTTAAATCCAGATGATGCTTTATTACATTTATCTTGATCATAATGAAACAAAATGTTTCTTTTTTATTATTATTATTATTTTTTTAGATATATGTATAAGTTGGTGCATCAATACTTAATTCTTCATTAGAGTCTTTGCCCTCTGTCATCTACAATTTTGGTTTGTATTGTCATGAAGAGTAGATCCACCTCTGCTAAACACCTACTTTGCAGTAAGTTAGCTGTTTTTCAGTATCATAGTTGTTTCATTAGCATTGCCCAAACATGATAAATTCCGTTCCTGTTATTCAAAAAACGTCTTTGTTAGCTCAGTCTGGTTGTAGCTAAAATATTTGTCAGCAAAATTATTTTTGTGACACATATTAGCCTTCATAGTTGCAAAGCGTAGTGACAGTTATCACCAGGCAATCAGTCATCACTCAGTATATGGTGAGGATTAAGCAAGTCTCTTCATGACAGCTGATGTAAAATACTTCTGTCAAAGGGCTTAAGGACTCGCCGAAGTAATCAAGTTTCATCTCTCTTCAAGGTTCTCATTGTCTGGGAAATTGCTCCATAGTAGCTAAAGTAAATTTAAATGCGGTTTCTCAGCTTATGCGGTGACACAAGTGGGAAGAAGGTATATCGGTGCATTTTTGTGTGTTCACCCCTTTTTCTTTTCCTGAGTCACTGGCTATGTGTTGGTGGCTGGAATTTATTCATTTGGAAGAATCTGGAATTTGTTGCAGCTGAGGATTATGTGCAAAACATTTTCAAGCTTCTGACATTTGCAAACAATCCCTCCCTGCGTTATGCAGAGCCCCAACATCTTTCAATACATAAAATAACAAAAGCAAGACAGTATCGTAATGGTGTTTTCTTGTGACTTTGGACTGTCCTACTTTGAGGTCAGTTTCCATCATTAGCCATTTTAAGGAAGCCATTTTGCCCCTCCCACCTTGAGCTAGGTCAAAATTCATTTGAGACATAAATGATCCAAGTGAAGATAGCTTATTGAGGAAAAAGTTGTAGTAATTTTGTCTTTACTGTTTATGGTTGCAATTTCATGTATAGTTATTGATGTATCGATATTTCCGACTTCCCTATGCGGGGTATTCCCTGTAAATTTTCTCATCGTGAAGCCTCTTTCTCACAACAGTAGTAACTTAAACTGTGCAGTTCCGAAAATTTGCAATAGGTGACACACTCCTCATTGCATTACTAGTGATCCCTCCCTGTTTCCTGCGTCTGAAGGCTCACCTCACCCTGTAGACACACCTGTCACACCCACAGCTACTAAGGGCTCTGGCATGCAGACCCTCTCATTGCATGACTGCATTCTGTGCATTTCAGCCCACACAGGAACATGGGACTACACCCTGCAGGTCTCTGTGGACAGTTTAGCATAATCATCGCTAATAGCCTCTCAGTTTCAAATGATCCCTTGTGATGCTCATTTGTAACATAGGCTGTTATTAAGCTAGTGATAGCCACTTTGAAGCTCCTTCCAAAAATGGTCCCAAAAGTGTGCATTTTTATATGCGAAACATACTAAAGGCAATATTTTTCTCATCAGTTATCTTTTCAAATGATGTAGTAAATGTAGTAAAACAATTAAAGCATCAAAGGAGCATATTTTGGTGATACTATGTTTAGATTATGAGGTATCGGGTCATAGGATGATCCAGCAACCCTTGAAGCTTCCTGTGTGTTACAAATGATCATCGGTCTTTAGGGACAGGAAATGCTTTATTAGGCCAAAGATCGGCCCTGTTAGTAGGCCTCTCTACTCGTCCCGCCTCTGACCGGTCTGTCCATCCATCCCTCACTTCAGAACAACAGAAGATGCCGAACAGGTTGAGCCGGTCTTACTAGGCGTTGCCAGGGTGTTGGCATGAGTTTATGTGGTGCTAAATAACACCAACTATCTGGGTGGATGAGAGTAGCCTTACAACTTGTCTATTAATTATTATGTGGAATTTTCTTGTAACATTCCTCCTTTTGTTTAGTGCCCCGCTGAAAATAAAGATATGACATTCGGCATATCATTTGCAAAATATTACATGTTTTGAATGACTTCCTTATCCAAACCTAATATCATTTTTCAGTTTGCTTCACTGACATGTCAAAATGTTGACATATTAAAATAAATAAGATTCCCATATTGTTCAGGAATCCAACACTACAATAATTATAAAATATCAGAAAGAGAACTTTTAAAAATACATTTTAAAAATAGTTACAAACATTGGAAATAATTACCACGTAATTAGAAGTGACTGCTGGAAATTAATATAACACACAAATACACATTTTTGCAGTTTAAAAGACCATATGGCTTTGGTTGGTGTCTTTTTATTCCTTTGGTGATGGCAGGGCGGCAGGTATCCTGCACAGCGTTCTTGTTGAGGGGAATGCACATTTTTCTGCTGTACCTACATCTTGAAATGTTTTGGGGGCAAATTTGAGTAATATGCTCCACTTATTAGTTCATATTTAAGGCAAGAGAAAAGGAGGTGTTCCTTGTTCTTCATTTCTTTGAAGTCACAGTGCTTGGATACGCTCTTCTCTCTGGTTAGTCATGTTTTATGTTCGCCTTTCTCAGTGGCCAGCTGGTGGGC
Source organism: Neoniphon sammara (assembly GCA_900302535.1). NCBI lineage: Eukaryota > Metazoa > Chordata > Actinopteri > Holocentriformes > Holocentridae > Neoniphon > Neoniphon sammara. The sequence continues at coordinate 10,447 of OMKZ01002250.1, read as the reverse complement.
CTTGAGTCTGTACGTCCTTAGTAGCTTTCTTATCATGGTCTTTAATTTTGGTTAGATATTTGCAGTTTTTTAGGATTAAATATATAGGGGTTTAAGTTCCTAGGCACTGTGCCTGATTTCAGGCCCACAGCTGTTGTAGATTCATAAATACTTCAGTACAATGAGCACATTTCCCCCTTGGACAACTTCTCAGGCTCTGAATTCTTTCTTGCATTATGACCCTGTATATATTAATATCAACATTCCCTCTCCCCATACAATGGCCAACATTTCTCCTATTGCAGATTTTGCACATAGCCATATTGAATGTTACCATATTACAGCCCATGCACTTGGTTTGGTGTGCAGTACAGTAACACAGGCCTATTGTGTGAGGGTGTGGACGAAAGGAAGAGTGTTTGAGGAGAAATGAAGAACAATCCTCCATTCACAGAGACCTGAGCCCTGTAATTTGAGAGCTGATGTGCTGTATATAGGAATGCATCAGCAACCTGCTTGGCTACATACCTCTGTCTCCACCACACAGCCACAATCACATTCCTGCCATATGCATTGCTCTCGGTTGTATCTCAACTACAGTGGCTTTTTAAGAGAGTGAAATGATTATTTGTGTATGCATGATTGAATTTTATTAGTGTAATATGTAACTTCAAATGGGTAGTAGAGGTTGTGCATTACAGTCTGGGTCCAGCTAATCAGGCTAATTAGAGATTTTGGAGCACAAGTATTTGAGTCAAAATGTGTCGTTAGGACAGGGTATGGTGAAAATTTATCATATCAGTCGATATCAATAATTATCTCAATATATATGTAAAACAGTCACATTTAAAGGCTAGTTCTTGCTTCTAGGTGAAATCTGAAGAAACCAGTAGGCTCATTATGATAATCTCCTTTAGTTTACCAAAACAATACATCCTATCCTCTCCAATATATCCTGTTTGCAGTGTGTAACCAGGCATGCAACTGGACCTTTGTCTATTCCTGCTACATGACTATTTGTCAGACATGTAATATAATTATGTTGAAATTTATTCACATTTTAATGAACACTGTTTATACTTATATTGAGGAAAAATATATTGCGTTAATTATTGTTGTTGTTTTACTGTCCAGCCCTTGTGAAAGTTTGTATTTGATTAAGGTTCCAACTTTTATTTTCTCCTTTAAAACAATTTTTCCCAACCATTCAGTGTAGGGGAACCCTGTACATCTGCCCAGTTTTGCCCTATCTGCCAGCTTCAGCACATAAACACTACAGTTCAAAAAAGCCTCCAACTCTCAAGATTACCGAAAACACTCAACACTCAAGTCTTCTTTTCCCAAATTCCTGTCGCTGTGAAACCCTTTAAATGTTTTCTTGATGTTTTCTGTCGTGCAGGCAGCTAACGAAGAGACCAAAGAGCATCTCTATGAGACCCTGCTGGCCGAGTGCAGAGACACCATCCAGGCTGTGAGAGAGGAGCTGAAGACCGAGGCGGTAAGAAGAATGAGGCTGATAACAAGTTATGCTTTTCAGTTATGGAGCTGAAATGTGTGGTTTATGGGATTGACAAGTGTTGGCAGCGGCTGGATGACTGCTCAAAGTTAATTGATGGTCTGACTGATTTATAGTCGTGTGCTGACATTAAAACAAGAATGTTAAGATTGTTTTTTTTTTTAATGTTGATGTTACAGAAGCAGCGAGAGAGGGGCTCCGATGCCGACAGCGGTAAGGTGTCCAACCTGCAGTTCCTGCACAGGTAAAAAAAAAAAAAAAAAACGCATCTGTATATTATGATTGTACTCTGATAATGTGCCAGGAAATCTTTTAGTGAATACCTGAGATAGATCATTGCTTTTGCCACGTCTTTGCTTTGTCTCTTTTAGTTACACAGAACAACACGTGCCCAATAATAAAATTTACATAATCTGCAGACATTATAGTCTGTGAGAATGAATCCACATTTGGCTTCAAGTTATTTCTTTCCATCCTCTACTATTTCTTGCTGAGGTTTCTCTCCTCAATAATTGAATACTTTGCTCCTTGCTGACCTCCTCTAACAGCTACCTGACCTACATCAAGCTGTGTACGGTGGTGAAGAGAAATGAGAGCATGGCCCACACGCTGCAGGCCAAACTGAAGGAACCCCAAACTGATGAGAACAAGAGGGGCCCCCGCCCACAGGACCTCATCCGCCTCTACGACATCATCCTGCAGGTACATGCACACACACTTTATAGGACAAAATTGTCTGGTTAGTTACAAGGTTCTATCTGCATGGAGTGAACTTCGGAGATATGGAAGGTAATAAATATGTCAAATATGCTTACTGCTGCTGCTATTTATCAAGGCACATGTCACTTTTAAATTCAAATTTAAATCTACAGTCAACTCTATATGTCACTGCGCTGTACATAACTTTACTTACTAAATTCTTAGTCGTTTTATTTTATCTTATGTGCAATAAAGGGGGGTTCTTCCTCCAGATTTTGCTCTAAAATATGAGCAAATGTACTTACCAAACAGAGGGAAACAATTCCAAAACATCTCAGTCGGACTTGGTTCTTATCACCAACTACTCAGCCACCAGTTCACCTCAGCTCTGGAGTGTGAAGAGTTCATGTGTGTTGATGGATGATCTCTGTGCTAACAGTAAGGGATGGGAGCGTCTCCTTCATGACAGACTCACTTGTCACTTCCTTGACACAGTGTTGCTAACTTTCAAGCAGGTCTGGGGTCAAAGTCTCTCACTCATACGGCTGTCATAGGTGTATATCTCTCAACATTTCACCTCTCACCCACTATTCATCTCTCTCTCTCTCTCTCTCTCTCTCTCTCTCTCTCTCTCTCTGTTTCTCTGCATCTCTCCCTTCTCTCCAGAGTCTGGCTGAGCTGTCCACCCTGCAGGGTCTGGAGGAAGACCACACCTTCCAGAAGGAGGTGGCCCTCAAGATCCTCGTCTACAAGGCCTACAGGTCAGAACACATGTATTTCTAAATGCTTCATCTGCATATCCCAATTAAGGAGAACATATGTAAGATTCAAATGGTGTAAATGTATTAATGATGGGTCACTTCATTCAGTATATAACAGCATCTCTGACAGTTGGCCAGGCCATTGACATCTGAA